>CM060963.1:175819199-175986699 GCA_030765045.1 Tenodera sinensis | reverse complement strand
CCAAATCTTGGACATTGAAGCACTAAGAAATGAACAGCAAGAATAAATAACAAATGTTAGAACCACTGGAAAGGGTAGAATGAGACTGAAAAATTGAATGTCATGACCGGGATTTGAACCACAGATCTACCGGTTACCGTCCGGCTGCTCTAACAGATGGTAACTGGTAGATCCGTAGTTCAAATCCAGTCATGGCATTCAATGTTTCAGTCTCACTCTACCCTTTCCAATTACGTCCCACACACAGCTAGTGTGGAAAAACATTAATTACATTAGAACCATTGTTTGTGGCTGTGTGAAATACCCTGAAGGCCTAGAAGGATCAGTTTCGCACCACACTCTGGCACTCACAATATCATTCTCACATGAAACTGGTTCAGCACCTTTTCCTGAAGTCTGCTCATAGCTATCTTCAGAACTTTCAGACCCATTAAATTCAATATTTAACTCTTCTTCACTCTCCATTTTCATTAAGCAACACATAAACTGCAAAAAAAAATTGTAACAGATACCTCTAATATGAATAAACTATGCGGAAAAATGTTGATGAACTGGCACATTCAGACACACCTGTTGGCAGAAGTATACGCTCTCTAAAAAGCGGTTACTATTGCTCTCTTCAATATCATCAGTGAAAAATATTGGAGAGCAAGAGGATTAATGACTTCATTGTCAGAAATCCAGCATTAGCTAACAACAACATTCAAAATATTAGACCACAGCAAAATCTAGAGAAAGAATCAAGGGACTATTAAAACATGAGACAATGAGCAAATTCTGCAATTCAAAATGAACTTCAAATGTTATTATAAAAGGAATGAAAAACAATAGCTATGAAGACAGCACTGACGAGGTTTGCAGCCTTAAAGGACTGATTTGCTACACAAGAAATATGAGTTCAGTTAAGGTAAGTACATTTAAATAGATTTTCTTTTTCTTTTTTTCCTACTAGCTCTTCACATAACTTCCAAGCGGCTAGCCACCACTGGGGAGAGCCACTTTATTTCTATGTAAAGAAGTGAAGATGTATGTAAACTCTCCATGTCATCATACAATACTCTGAATAGCTTTGTATACTTAGGTCAGGTTTTCAGGATGGTTCAGGTGCTAACGTCTGTGGCCTGCATTTGGGAGGTCATGGGTTCGATTCCCATGGCCGCACTCTGACATGGGTTTTTCCATGGTTTCCCCATGTCACTTAAGCAAATGCTAGGGTGCAATATTTCATACCATGGTTTCCTTTTCATCATTTTCCTTCATTCCATTTCCTTATCATCTTTCAGGTGTACTTTCAGGTATGTAGTGTTGGCAGTGCTGAGCAGATGGCACAAATGATTGTGCATGGTAACTGCTGCTCTCAGCGTTAGGTGGCGTTTGTCCGGCCTTGTCCTCCGTTGGTAGGGATGCTCAGTGTGACACTGGAACCGCGGTATGATGGCTGCTTGGTGGGGCCTGTTATTTGGTTAATTTTAATGGAGATTACTTGTAATCTGGTTCACAAATGCAGAGATTTCATTTAGCTTACACTGACACTTCATAAATGTGAACCAGTTCCAGCTGTCATTGTCACTTAATTTTCTTTGTGTTACAATGAGATAAGCATGACACAGCCCCTTCTTCTGGGTGGTTCACTTGTTGGGGAGTTGAATGCAAGACATTCCAAGTTCCTTGCAGTTACCCTTCACTGCACATGGCTACAGTCGTTATCAACCCGCTAGAAGAACAGCGCTTTTCGTTACACCAAGAACGTACTTATTAACTCACTGACTAGCTCACTGGCAGCACCAGACTCACTTGTGAGAGTGCTCACTTACATATAACCGTTGGAGGTTTCTGCACAGTTTCAGAGCATTCGAGACGGAAAAACATCCATAAGGTCCTAGTTATTGGCCATAGCGCTTATCGTGTTCACGCTGGGCGAGCGGGCGGCTTATCTTTTTCGACTGCTCTGCGTCGACTTCTCGATATTCTTTAGCCACAGTCGCTGCGTCACAATGAAGTACTAATAAGTCAATTACAACTGAAGCATGGACGTCGTGAAGGGTGGCAAGGGCGCCCCCCCCCCCTTGGAAGTTAATGAATTTAATGTGCAGTCAATTACTATTAGATTGTTTTAATGTTGATGTAAAGAACAGTTTTTATTTAGCACAAATTAATACGATTATTATCCACAACAAATACTATAACTCATATCTTTTACGGTTTTGGGCAACAGAATAATGAATTAATATTGTTTGGCACTAAACTTCCAACATGCAGCCATTCCCTGAAAAAAAGAGTCTGCCGACGCCCATGAACTGAAGAGGAGATACAGAAAAGCTCCAAAGCTTTTTTACATAAGTATTATTGAAAGTTTTTGGCACACAGAAAATTTACTGCAGAACAGTGAGCGAAATCTCGGGGGTGATGGGTAGGATTTCCCTCCCGCCAATGATTTTGTACCCAGAATTTCTCCCCGTTAAAATATTCCCGGGGGGCGAGATTACTTACAAAGAAGATCTGACTTCGCTGCAAACTTAGAGATTATTTAATAAAATGCCAGTTTAAAATGAGTGTAGCTTGTAAATCAAGCCATTATAAATAGGGTAAATTATATTTTTGCCCGCTCTATCTTCTATTCGCTTAGCTATTGCTAAGCATTGCTTCGCTTAGCTATTGCATGGTGGCCATTTATGTATGTTTCTTGGAATAGTAATCGGCTTTTGTTTGTGAAATAACAATGACGGCGACGAGGAAAAGTCATCTTAGTAAGTGTCTAAACATGCTTATATTCTAATATCTAGACCTTGGGTCTTTTACTGGCTTAGCAGTTGAAATTAGAACCTGTTTTATTTGACCATATTCATAGGTATTACAATGGTTATCTAATTTTTAGATTAACCTCTTACACACATATTTTATATTTTTATAAAATAACAGGCGCACGTTTAGAAAGGGATTTATTGACATTTGCGGTACGCGACAGAACTTCAGAATAATGGGAGGGGATTGAAACGTCATAGCAATCGCCATAGCAACGTGTAAATGAACCAGTTAGTGCTAGAACGACTCAATGGTAACTGTATTCACCATTACTGCGTTGCCGAAACGTATCACATGATAGGCAAGCGTCTGGCCTTCGTGTTTGTTTGTTTGTAGTGTTTAACGCCCGCTTTTACTACTACGGCACCGCAGGCGGTGACACTGATGATACATGGAATGAAGATGGAGCACCGGTGGAATGAGATGGCGGGGGAAACCGGAGTACCCGGAGAAAACCCGCCCTGACGCCGCTTCGTCCACCACGAATACCACATGCGGGTCCCTGGGATCGAACCCGGGCCGCCTAGGTGGTAGGCGAGCGCGCTAACCGCTCGGCCACGGCGCCGCCCTGGCCTTCGTGTTACCTAACAAAGACTTCTTATTTGCTATCACTGCAAATAATACCTTTCTCCTGCTGACTTATGTTCCTGCATGAATTTAGAACTTGATTATGTAATGAGAAAGTTTGTAGGTAGGTACAGTAGAAATCTGATAATTCGGCTCTCGATAACTCGACGACCTTCTTTATTTTAATTTTTTTAAAAATCTATTATCCTTAAACTTGACTTTAATAATGTCCATAATTATGTTGTACACATGTTTAATAGCTATAGGTAAATTTTAATTATACCTATATGTATACATAGCACAAACACTTGAAGGTTTATTGCTTTACCCAGTGCAAAGGTAGTTTTTAGACGTGAGGAACTGCGCAGTGGTTTATGATCGAGTTCACTTTTGTATTTATAAGATGTCAGTTTATCTTTCTGACTTCAGAAACGTCGCGGACGGTTCGTGATTCAGTACAGTGCCATCTCGCATTGTCAGCAGTGTCTTGTTTATTTCAAGGAAACAGACATTATCTCCACCATCAAATTGCATATCACTCGCGCAGATCTTAGCAAGGTCATTCGTGTAAAACGTGTAAAAAAATACTCCTGTACATAGTAACGTAAACTCTTAGTTACATATATCTGGT
Source organism: Tenodera sinensis (assembly GCA_030765045.1). Taxonomy (NCBI): domain Eukaryota; kingdom Metazoa; phylum Arthropoda; class Insecta; order Mantodea; family Mantidae; genus Tenodera; species Tenodera sinensis. Next base: position 175,982,699 of record CM060963.1, on the reverse strand, counting down.
TACAGTGCAGCTTCCAAGATTTTGAGAGTGTTGTGTTGAGTTGTTTGTGCCAGTGAAAATGTCGAACGAGAAGAAAATATATGACAATGGAAAGTAAATTGGATGTGTTAAAAGAGTCCGGGAAAAGGGGAGCATATTAATACGTAATACATTTTAGAATATGTTGTACTTTAGTTTCCTATACGTGATTATTTGTGTGATTTGGAGTATATGTTATGAACTGTGAATAATAGACTCCTTATTCCGTAAAACTGGACATTTCGGTAACTCGACCGTAACGTGGAAAAACACAACGAGGAAATTACTAAGAACAGATATGTCTTGTCGCAGATAATTAATTGCGTCAAATTCTGCGAAGCGTGTGCGAGTTGGCTCTCAGGGGACACGACGAAAGTCGAAATTCATTGAACCTTGGCGTGTTTCGATGACTGATAAACTTCACAGCAGAATTACCGCGGTGAAAGAACATCTTAAGCAAGCCTGCGTTTTTCGGGAAACGTCGAAAGAAATAGAAAATGATTTATTGCAGTGTATGCTTGACGTATACCAAGAAGAAATTAAGGGAGAAATTTCTAAAGCAGAGAACATTGCTGTAATGGCCGATGAAACATCTGACATTTCATCTCTTTTTCAAATGGTGATTGTGTTTCGTTACCTGTCACCAAATGGTAAGCCAGTGGAAAGATTCTGGGCATTTTAAAATCCAGATGGACAAGATGCGAAAGCTCTCTCCCTGTGTGTGAAAAATTCGCTGTAGTATCTGGAAGTGAAAAAAACAAAGTCGTGTCTCCTGTCAGGGAAGAAATTCTTCTTTGACGAGCCGGGGAAATTATTTAATGGAAGGAGGAAATGCTACTGCATACCTACTGCGAAAAGTCACGAGCCGCCACTGCAAGGTGCTAACAGCAAATAAAGCCGACCAGGGGCGGAGAAGAAATCATGTAAGCAAGGAGCTAACAGCAAATAAAGTCGATCAGGTGATTCACATTTGGATTTCCTTCGTTGCTTTCCCTCAGAATGGCAAACCTTTGTTTGCATTTTCATTTGTATCCAAAGTGCTCCTAGGTACTATGATGAAGGCTGCCTTTTCCTAGGGCATTGAGAAGGAAAGTATTTTTGTTGCAAAAGGGCCATTGTAGAATAGCTATGTCCAACCTTGTCTCTTTGGAGAGTCTTACGTAATAAGCGGCTATACCCCACTCCACCCCTTCACTCGGAGGGACAGTCAGTATCCAGTGATGGACACAAACGGGCAAATCCACGGCCGTTTCTAGGTTATACCTTGAATTTCCTGGGAATGTCCTTAGAAGACCTCTGCATTCTGGATAATTTTTTGCATTAATGGTGAACAGCAAGAGACAGACAAAAGCTTACTAAATAAAAAATATGGATCTGGTTAAAACACACAATTTATGTCTAATAAGTCGTTTTTCTTTTGAGTGAACCATTTCCGAGATATTCTTTATTTATCTGAGTGTCAATACCTACTTATAATTTTTTTTCAAATATCAATATATTATTCGTCCTTTTATCTCTTGGCCTTGCAAAGAGGGCGGAATTTTAAACGCATCGCATAGCAACCAGCTCTTAAAACGTTTCACTAGGTATCGCTTAAAGCCTACTGTATTCCCATATTCCTCTTGCACCTTCAAGAAAATTAGTAATAGATTACTTTCTGAAAATAATTATATCGATTAAATAGAAGTAGATAGAAAAATAAACATTTGCAAGAGCAGTGTGTATAAGAGCGACTATAACTCTGCATATATTTGCGAACAGAGTTTCTCCAAAGTGAACTATACTAAGAGTTTGTATCGTAATATGTTACGCGACGATCACTTGATGTATCTTCTAAGGCTTCGACTTTGTCGCTAAATATTGTAGACTTCTTAAACGTATGCAGTACCAAAGAGGTCACTAGTGAACAGATGTTTATTGTATAAGATTTGAAAGTGCTTTCTAAATCAAACGCAATGTACATATAATCAACCCGCCACAGCAACACAATGCACGGCTGGGGGTTGAAGAAAGGCAAAGTCTGCGTATAGTGGAAGGAGATAAACCCAAGCTCTCTCTTTTCGCAAACGTTAGACATCGCTGTTATGGAACTTAGCTCATCCTTCTTTGCTGGTATTTTGAAGTTCCAGCGATTTTGTCAAGTACGTGGCACGAATTTATACATCGTGGCCAAAGTAACCAGCTAACGAACGCGTTCTTATGCCCCGATTAGCCCGCCTCTGTAGCGTGGTGGTTAGCGTGTCTGCCTCACGTTCAAAAGGTCGTGAGTTAGAATCTCGCTTAGGATGAGTTATCCGGATACTTTTTTTTTTTCGGGGTTTTCCCTTACCCTGAGAAGACGAATGCCGGGTAACTTATAACTCTATGGACCTCGGTCTCATTTGAGCATTATTTCACCAATTGCATTCATTCACTGTCCGATATGACACTACTTTGGAGGACGTTAATACAGTAAAACCTGACTAAACCGGAACCCCTATATACCGGAAACCTGGACAGCCGTAAAATAAATTTCGGAACGGAGCTATTTCCTATGTTAAATAACACTCTAAAACAGAAAACTGCCTAATGCGGAAACGGAATAGTTTTTCCGGAACCGTTTGTATAAATAACCTAACCAGATGGATTTGCATTATGCTTAATACATAGTTACGTGCTTTGCCACGACTTAAGACATTCAAAGTGCAGCAGATATTGCTGCTGGAAACAGTGGTTGTGAAGTCATGGAAGGAATGGACGACGATGACGACGAAGCCAACGAAAGGGAGCCATATCTGTTGCGAGTGACCTTCAGGAATTTACAACTTCCAAGAATGTCCCAGAACTCCTGGAGCTGACGTAGGAAGCAAAGGAGACCATGTCGCGACAGTGCAATTTGGCTGATATGTGGGGGAAAGGAAACCAATGGAGAAACTGCAATTATATACGACAGGTAAGTTGAAAATACAGCAAAACATACAATTGAACCCATTTTTTATTTACAGAATTTTATCTTAAATTATCCCTATACGATTATATTTTTTGTACTTTGTTTTACCAAAATATGTACAACTCTTTGTAAGACGGAAACCCGTGAAAACGGAAAAATATTACTGGAACAATCGCGTTCCGTTTTAGGCAGGTTTTACTGTATATAAAAAATGCCTCGATTACACTGTGGGATATTCGCTCGGCGTCTAACGCTCTAAGTCAGCAAACAAAGTCGTCTATATAATTGAGGCAATACTTATAAATCAAACTGCATCCAGATAAGGTGAAATCTGAAATATCAAAACCCTGACTGTTCATGTTCGCTAAGATATAAGCCAATTTGCGGAAGGAAATAAGAATAAATCTTACCTTAAAGGATGCTGGCTGCTAACAACTTCACAATCATAGCCGCTTATTGCTGTCACGCCAGTTGCCATGGGTAACTCACGCTCAGTCGAGCAGAACAAGAAAAGTCGATAATGATGAATTCAAACGCCTGAGAGTAACACCGACATCTCAATATTTTATTGCTTGCTCTACTGCGTACTTAGATGGAGAAAATATTGCATTCCACCCAAATATTTGATACTGAGATTTCACCGGAAATATATGTTGAGACTCCCTTTAAAAAATACTTTCTTTTGGAAAAAGGTCTGTGTGCATCTGAAACAAAAAATCTAATGTTGTGCACTCATATAACTTTCTCTACCCTTGTACTAATTATTCTTACAAGCACTTATTCCTCTATCTTCTTCATGTTAGTCGAGATAAACATTTGCAGAAATTGTCTTACTGCTGATTTTCCTATAGATGCAAAGGGAATATGGAAATACAATAGACTTTGAGCGACAGTCAAATCTTTTAAAGCTTTGAAATTCCGTTCTCCTTGCACGTCAAACAGATAAAAAGGCAAATAACGATCTTCCATTTAAGAAAAGTACTGCAAAACTCACACAAATAACAAGGAATATCTCCGAAATGATTCGCTCCACAACATAAACTGTATGTTTTACTAGATATACATTTTTTATACACTAAGATTTTGGTCTATCTCTTACAGTTTACCAGCTATGAAATTCATCAAGAGTAAACAGGACTACATAGGCTTTGGGCAGAAAATTCAAAATATACATTTGATTTGCCATAAAAATATCTTGAGCATATGGCATTTTGATCAAAATTGTTGGAGCAATTTTTGAGAAAATCAAAATTTTTAAAAAGTTTTCGATGTAAAGGGTAGTTTAGGGTTGAGGCATTTTCTTCAAAATCTTATTGTCGAATCCTTGGAAGGTATTAAATTTAAATACCAAATTTGGTTTTTAACCGGCTTTTCGTTTTTGAGTTATGTTGTTCACAGACAGACAGACACACACGCGCGCACAAGCACAGGGACCTTTTTCTAAAATTGCTTTTTTTTTATTCAGGGGACCTCAAAACTTATATTTCCGGTTAAATCTTGTCATCGAGTTTTTGGGCCGAATACAATACTTCCCCTACTTCACTACACGTAGTAGAGAAAGTAAATATGCTTTCTTTTGATGAAAGGTCTACGTGCGCCTGCCTTTAACCGGTTTAACTCAATAAATGAAAAGCCAGTTAAATACCAAACTTAGTACTTAAGTGCAGAATCTTCCAAAGATGTGATATGATCAAAAAGAAACTCCTTTCATTTCAGACTACTCTTTGTATTGGAACTTTTTCGAAATCGTTTATTCTCACAAATGTGACTAACGATTTTGATTAAATGTTTAAGATATTTAAGATATTTTCATGGTAAATGAAACGTATGCTGTTTTGAGTTTTCTGGGAATACCTCCTGAAGTGCTCTTCTACTTTTACAAACTGGTAAACCGTAACAGACAAAATCTTACTGCACGAAAAATGTAGATCTCAAAGCACAAAAATGTCCCATATATTTTTGTGAAGTTAAACCATTTTCGAGATATCCTCTGTTATAGGTTAGAATTTCCCACTACTTATACTTTTCTATCCTTCTGGCCATGTAAAAGAGAATGGAAATTACAAAGCCATGACATAGCGACCAACTCTTAAAATATTTGAGTATTGGTTATCGAACCGAGCGGGATGGTTCAGGCAGTAACGTCTGTGGCCTGCATTCGGGAGGTCGCGGGTTCGATCCTTCCTGACCCATGGCTTTTTTGAAGGTTTCCACGGGTCGCCAGGCAAATGCTGGGAAGGAATTCCATATCCTCTGAATTGCCTGTTCCTCCATTTCGTCATATTAATCATTTAATTCCACCCTTCATTCCGTTAGGTTTCTTTCAGGGTTGGAAATGTCGCCGAGCATCGCGGCAGCAGCACGACAGAGGGAACAAATGTGCTTTGAAAATCTCGTCCCCCGAGCCTACTGGTTCCCGGGCATCCCATGGGATGGTACAAACCTGATGGGAGAGGGGAGTTGGTTTCCAAGTCCCACGCCTCCCCTTGGGTACGAACCGGGCTGAACCAGCCTCCGAAGCACCTGGAAAAATCTAGGGATCCTGCCCTCTGCTCTGTCGTGGCAACGTTCCGACAGCCCTTAGGATCCATTCACCTCATCCATCCTCCCGGGGGTGCCCCGTCAGGGGCAGAGACACAAAAGATCGCCTTTATGTCGAGGTGCTGAGTCCCCCTCCGCAAGTTGTCATTGAGGCATTGGTTATCTACTGTATTCCCCTATACCCTACCCGTTGCACCTACAAATAGGCAAATATCTTATTAAACCATTTCTACAAATGTCTATCACAATTTACATGAAGTAAGTAGATATAAAAAACACGTGTGTTTTTTGTCGGTCTGGGAGGCTCAGTTGGTTAGACGCTGGCCTACTGATCTCAAGGTCGCGGGTTCAAACCCGGCCCAGGCCGATGGTTTTTAAGTGTGCTTAAAAACGACAGCTCCATGTCAGTAGATTTACTGGCATGTAAAAGAACTCCTGCGAGACGAAATTCCGGCACACCGGCGACGCTGATGTGATCCTGGCAATTGACAGCGTTGTTAAACAACAAAATAATAATTTAATAACACGTGTGTTCACTCACACGTCGTTCTCTGCTCGTGCACCAACTATTCCTACAAACACCTATTCCTTTATCTTCTTCATGTCAGTCGAGATAAACATTTGCAGAAATTATTGCTGGTATTCTTGTAGGCGCAAGGGGATAGCAGTTGGATAGCTCTCTTTCAGTACAAAATGTTTCTAAGTGATCGACGAAGAAGTTTTTCTTGTATTGTTCTTTATTGTAATGGAACTGTGGACGAATCAATTGGTGGGTCATAAATGGAAAAATGTTCTACAGTAGTGCATTCTCCTAACAATAAAACATCATTAAAGTTCTACGGGTGTGTTACAATTTATTATTATTTACAATGCCGCAATAGGAAAGAAGGAGCAACTTTGTTTTTCACCTCATTGTGCCTATGTACGAGTATATCTTCCCCTCCTACCAAACAGGCAGCTAAATAAACATCACACTTTCCAAGCGCAGGAACTTATGAGCGCAAGCAATGAAACCTGCTCTTGTAATCTCTCACACACTCGACTGTTTACCAGGTATTTACTGTTCCTACATCCAAGCACACCTCTCTTTCAAATGTTCGGAATTACTGGCAGTGCAACCAACTATGGAAAACAATGATTCATAAAACACAAACACACGCACATACACACTCAAACGCACACACGTACAGACACACAGAAACGCGAGCGCGCGCTTCGTAGGTTATAAAAGCAAATGCTATATACCTTGGGAGTGACAGGGTTTTAGTTTGAAAATTAAAAGTACTGGTACTCGACTAACTCTAAATTGTTCGCATCCCAGTTGTTGCATAATAGGACATTAGATATAAGTCAGAAAGAGGAGATCCAGTTAGATCAATGAGTTGACCTGCAATGTTTAGGTAGGTGTTGTTTGGTTCTTTGGGTATTGATGGTATAGATCGTAATATAGTTTCCTGAAAGTAATTTACTACATTGAATTGTGGCAAGCTCTTGTCAGTGGTTACAGCAATCCCAGAAAATGATAGATGTAAAATATTGTTTAAGTTGCACCCCTACAATTCTACCTACTATTGCTGAAGCACTGTTACATGACAAATGTGAGACATTACTTAAATATTTTTCAACATAAAATTGTACACTTAACTTGGTTTGCCCAATGGTCGGCAATAATTTCAATTCACGTGAGAAAAATTAACTCACTGTTTTTCTTTCGGTTCTTTTAACTACATGCAGCGTACAGCTAAAACAAATCTTTCTTCAATATTATCGTCTACCCTCTATTAGGTATTATAAGGTTATGTTGTTATCAGAAGATTATTAGACTTTTTATCCGAACAAGTAAACACAGGTGGTCTTGTAAGAGCAATGAATATTGCATGTTCCAGAACTTCCGGTACTCATTTAGAACAATTCTATAACTACTGGCCCAACTAAAGCTCTGGGAAGCGAACCTTCATACAGGGAACGAAAAGTTGCCGAGTATGGACTATGGGAAGTGGGAGATGTCTGTCACGTGATCACAGAACAGGGGACACCAGGTACAGTCGACGCACGAAGATTGTAGATAACATCGTTACCTAACTTACATTCAACGTTGTCACCATTTGCAGTAAAATATTCACCCCTAAATTCTTGCACAAGTTCAGCAATACGTGAACATTTCTTTTTTCATGCTGGAGACATTTTACTCTGTATGTGGAACACCTACACATACTGAACACATTTGAGACACTATGCACTGTAGGCAGTGAACCCAATTGTTTTTTGCGCTGTCACTGTGCTCACGCATTGACGGCACGCTCTGCCCATGTGGCAGGTAACTTGCGGTCGCTTCATTTCGCGATAGTTGTGTAAAGGTTCGAAGCCTAGCTATAGCTAATATCTTTTATAGATTTTGACAACAGAATAATGAATTAATATTCTTTGATTGTAAAGTTCCAAAACAGTTCCCCCCGGAAAAAAAGTCTAGCTAGTGCCTGCCAGGGCTTCTATCCTAACAATTGGCTGTGCTAAGGGTTCATATGCTGGGCTGACCATTCAGACCACCCTCCCCCTTCATAGTTTCCCTTGATTGTATATTTGATAGCAAGATCCAAAGTTCCAGCGTAAGCCTAAAACAGTAGTAAAAGTGAAAATATAGATGACAGTGGCGAATGCTTTGTTTTTTTTTTTTGTTTTTTTTTTTTTGTTTTTTTTTGTTTTTTTGTTTTTGTTTGTTGTTTTTTTTTAACTTAAAATTAATATGGTTATCCGCAACAAATGCCATAACTCATTTTTTTTTTACAGTTTTTGGCAACAGAATAATGAATTAATCTTGTTTAATTGCAAACTTCCAACTTTCGTGCCCCCCCCCCCGAAAAGAAGTATGCCGACGCTCATGAATAGGGCAAGGAAAAGAGATCCAGTTTAGAATTGAGAGCTTCCAAATTTGAAAATCTTCCAACAAACTCCTTTAAGAATGCATCTAATATGTCTCAATACTTATTCATTTCTGTGCTTATGTTAAGGGACTGCAAATGTGGAAGTAGCCTCCCTTTTTCCATGGTATGCACATTGTACAGTCCTGATTAACACTGTTCCAAGCAGAGCAAGCGGGTGCTGCTGCTACGGGCAACGCAGGCCTGCTAAGTTCCAGAGCGCGCGCTTGCGTTCAAGCGCACGGTTTGATGTCCCCGGTCTATGTGGACGCGTGTCGAAGTTGCCATTCTCGTCACGGAAGCAGAGGTACGGTCGCTATTGAACAAGTCTCCGTGGATGGTGCAGGAATGAGACCTTAACTGTGCGCTACCACCGATCCACAGTGCATCTACTGACAGTTTGTCGCGCTACGATTATGTATTAAAGCGACATAAAATAAATAGAATAAGGAAACTGGGTCGGTTGGAGCTGAAATGCACGGTCATTTTTGCAACGTTTCAGTAGAAGGTAAAAATGATACCTACGGGTGCATGAAAATATAACAAATATAAATTGTGCACGTTTTTCATGTAACGTCATTATACTTTTGGGGTTCTTATGCCAGACGAGTAACCATTGTGATGTAGGTACATCGAACGATGGAAAAAAGACGTAAGTCTTTTAATCTATGTTTCCTACGCTTCGTCATAAGGAACCAGAACCATTATCAGGTCGTACAGGTTCTCCTGTACGGTGTGTCTTTTCGCACAGCACCTAGCCGCTTTTGCGGCTTTATCTGTGCGATATGGGAGGTTTCGTCATAAGGAGGAAGAAAGCCTAAGTCGACTCCATTTCTTTTAGCGACATACCGTAAGTTGGTATCACCAAATGCGGGATAGTCATGTTAACATTACATTATATTTGTTTCTTGCGTGGCCTTGTGTTAAAATATCACCTTCTTCACAATGTCGCCGAAACCCAAGAGAATAGACCATACTCAAAGAACATGAGTATGCTATCGTGGAAAGATTGCCATACGCTAACCACGGTGGAGCAAGATGGCTCCGCAGTAACATGTAAAGCTTGCGTTCGGGAGGTGGTGGATTCGAATCCCTCAGCCGACCTTCCTGACTCATGGACCTTTTTTTCTGGGAGTTTTCCCCAGGCGAATGCTGGAAAGGACAATTCCATCCCCCGAATTTCCCGTCCCTTCATTTCATTTTACTTTTACCCTGCATGCAATCCATTCATTTCGGGTCGGAAGTGTTTTTCCCCAGGGCGTGTAATCTTAACAACATCAGATAACAATTGGAGTAATAGAGGTTATAACGGGTGATCCAAAAGACTCGAACCGGTTGCACTGTGTTCTATCTGTATGCGTCCTCGGCGCTCGTCGCCGACTGCCGCTGTCATGGAACAGCGCGGATGAAACCATACAGCATTTTTAAAACTACTTTTAAAGGCTTTACTCACCAATGTTATTAACGGAGATGCTGAAACTGGCCACCGTCGTCATCCATACATTTTTGGCACCTCTTTTGGAAATTATCCATCACTGGCCATAGTTCACGTTGAGAAATGCTGGCAATTTCCTGGCGGATATTTTGTTTTAATTCTTCCAGGGTGTGTGGGTGTCTTGTACACTTTATACTTTGCGTTACTCCAGAGATAGAAATCGCAGATCACCTGGGAATTTTTCTGTAAATCGCACTTTCACTTGGCGAGCTGACTGAGATAACACATATGGACCATAAATAAATACACGCTGAGCAGCAGAAAACAAATGCTGAGCCATAATACACTTTGTGACTAAGTACAGGATAAAATAATAAAGCACACTGTAATAATTCAACCACATATCACCGTCGCGTCTATACTGCACTTCCAGAGCAGAGAAAAACAGGTCAACTGTGACCTTGTGTACATCAGCTGCTGTTATTGTGTTTCTGTTTGCACAGTGGAAAAAACACTGCATAGCAGTTCTTATGTTTTTGGATCTCTCTGTATATATTAATAAATAGTGAATGCACTAAATGACATTCACAACCAGGGCTGCTGTTTATCAAGTAGCTCCACAATTGGCCCCTCAGCAGCCTAACGAGGCTGATGAGTGCACCCTGGAACAGGTCGCCCAGTGGGAGAAAATCCCCACGCCAGTACCAGGAATCCACCCTGGGTCTCCTGCTTGGTAAGCAGCCATGCTACCATATTTAAATATAGCATGAATTATTTTAATATATTTAAACATTGTGGATAATTAGTGATTGACACCATTAAATTTTATTAAAGGAGTGAGATCTTCATTTCATGGCCATAGATTTGTCAATATGACGGGGATACCAACTGGATTATTGAATAGGATATATTGGCCAGATAAAGGATTTGACAGGTCATGATCAATAACAACTTTTAGGTACTTGGAAAAGAACAGAGAGACTAATTTCCCCATTCAGGATTTACACCCTGTTAGGTGTGTTAACTATCAGACTATGAGGAGGTACACTCATTTCATGTACCAGATGAAGTTCTCTGTAACTGTTTAGTACTAATATGATGTATTACACTCACATGACTTCCTCTACTCTTGTGCTAACCATTCTTACAAACTCTTATTCCTTTATCTTCTTCATGTTAGTCTAGATAAACATTTGTAGAAATTACCTTATTGGTAATTTTCTTGTAGGTGCAAGAGGAATATGGGAACATAGTAGGCTTTGAGTGATAGTCAAATCCTTTAAAGCTGGTCACTATACAAAGGTTTTGAAATTCTCTTCTCTTTGCACGGCCTACAGACAAAAAATTGAATAACAGCCTTCCATTTGACAAAAGCTTAAGTATTGCAAAACTCACACAAGTAACAAAGAATATCTCTGAAAGGGTTCACTCTACCAAAAATGCATTTGGACATAACTTGTGTGTTTTAACCATATCTACATTTTTTGTAGAGTAAGATTTAGTCTACCTGTTGTGGTTTACCAGTTATGCAAAAGTCATCAAGAGTAAACAGGACTACATAGACTTTAGACAGAAAATTCAAAATATACATTTCATTTGCCATAAGAATATCTTAAACATATAGTACTTTAATCAAAATCATTAGAGCCATTTTCAAGAATATTAAAATTTATGAAATAAAGGGTAGTTTAGGGTGGAGGAATTTTTTTTTTTTCAAATTCTTTGTGTTGCATCCTTGAAAGATATTAAACTTATATACCAACTTCGGTTCTTAACTTAGTTTTCATTTTTGAGTTATGCTGTTCACAGACAGATGCACACACACAGACCTTTTTCTAAAAATGCTTTTTTTTTTTCTTTTTAATTCAAGGGGCCTCAAACATATGTTTCCGGTGAAGTCTCAACATTGAAATTTTAGGTTGAAAACAATACTTCTCCTACTTACTATACATAATATGTTGTTGTTGTTGTTTTCTAGTGCCTTGCATCTGGCAATGAAGCCATTAGCATTCGTGCTTTCCAATACTTTTGAACTGTAGTTTCTTCTGATCTTAATGCTTCACAGGTCTTCAAGTGGTCTTCATTCATTTCTGCTGGATCGTTACACAGGACACATATTGGTGAGGCTGAGATACCTATTCTGTAGAGATGACTTGCTAAGCAGTCGTGATTTGTCAATAGTCGGAAGGCTGCAACCACTGTTTTCCGTGGTCTCTAGGGGATTATATCTGGGTTGGAAAGTAGTGTAATCCATTTTTTATCTTTGGCATTTGTTTCTATTTCTTGTAGGTATGAATGAGAAAATTTTTTAATGATCAAGCGTTTTATTGAGGAGTATGAGAAATTGAATTTAGACTTTTGTTTTATTGTTGTGCCTTTCTTTGCAAGTGAGTCTGCAGCTTCATTCCCCATGACTCCACAGTGTGCTGGAATCCATTGGAGATGAACAGTCTTATTAACTTTTTGGAGTTGTGTTAACATTTTGTAGCATTCTTTAATTTTTGTTGACTTCTTTGTAGTATTTGAACATATTCCCTGAATTGCAGCTTTAGAATCTGAAAGAATTACTGCCTTGTTAAATTTATTTAAGGGAAGATTTAATAATTGTCGGAGAGCAATGTGTATAGCCTCTATTTCTCCATCATAATTTGTTGTGTCTCTGCCAACAGAATGATAAAAGGAAAAATGTGAACATGTAACTCCAGCTCCAGTAAGGTTTTCCTTGGAGGTTCCATCAGTATATATGTGCAGCCATTCTTCTGTGGGATATCTAGTATTGATTGTTTCCAGAGCTAGAAGTTTTTGTATTTCTTTTGGTGTGTCTGATTTACTTATTTCCTCTATTAATTCCAAACTGAAGGTAGGTTGTAATAATTCCAATGGATTTTCTCTTATAAGTAGATTTTCTCTGGTGTTAGGAATGTTCAATTTGGATTTAATCTGTGTTACCTTTTCTAGGAAACTACTATGAGTTTTAAGGATTGAAGGGGGGAGGTTCTCTTCTGTCCATTTAGAGCTTGGCAATCGTAACATTTTCTCGTGTTGGAGCAATGCTTGTTCTTCTATTTTTGTTGTTATTGATGGGGTCCGTGTTAAGGCAAGCATGGCATCAATAGGTGTGGATTTAACTGCTCCAGTGATTAGGCGAAGAGCCTGATTTTGTATTTGTTCAAGTTTATTGATGTTAGCATTTGCTGCTGTTATTAAAGCTTCAGAACAGTACACTATACATAATATAGAAAGTAAAAATTGCCAACATTTTTCTGTTTTATTCCCAAAAAATTTGATGTGTTAACATTCAAATAACTTTCGCTATTAACTATCATTTATTTTTATCTAACTTCTACATACTGCTCTTACAGAAGCTTATTTGTCCCTTCTCTTCATGTTAATCATTGTAGAAATAGCTTCATTACACATTTTGATATGGGTACAAGTAGGATAGAAAAAACTGATCAATGTTTAAAGTGACCTAATATGCTCACCTTGATGTTCCATACTCTTTCCAGTATACTGCAAAAACTCACTGAAGTGCACTTTAAAAAAATGACAAAGTATTGAAAACTTCAAACCAATAATAATGGATATCTATATAGTATATTGCTGATGTCACAGGAAAATTTATTTCAAATAAATTGTTTTACAGAGGTCCACATTTCCTGTGCAGTATATTTTTGTCTAACTCTTAAAGCTTACCTGTTATACAAAAGTGGATATATCCTTCTGAATGAGGAGTTCCAGGCTACTGTCAGAAAATTTAAGGTATATGTATGTATTCCGTGGACCAAAAAAGAAAATAGTCATGTCTGAATGCCAAATTTGCTGAAGTCGTACATGGCACAGCACCTTGATTGATCATATGTGTTAGTGCTAGTAATATCAAGATTTGAGCTTGTGACAACTTTCTGCTGCCACTACACAACTGTATCACTGGTGTAAACATGGCACTGTGCTTTGTTGGATTCAGAATTTCACGTTCCAGACATAATTAATTTTTTTTGTCCTCGGATGTACATTTTATCATGTATGTAATGTAACCCTATTACACAACCCATCTGGGCCAAGGCCTACTGCCCAACCACTAGTCCTCCATCTCTTCTCACCCAGGCATCATGAGTGGGGTGTAGTACTGAAGGTGGGATGTGGTCAGCACTCTGGTCCTTCCTGGCTGGTTATGTAGTCTTATTGACCAAGGGCCACTACTTTTCAATCAAATAGCTCCTCAATTGTTCCCTCAGGGATCTTAAAAGTCTGAGTACACCCAAACCTGGTCTCCCAGTAGCAGAAAATCCCCATGTCAGTACCAGGAATCGAACCCAGGTCCCCACTTGGTAAGCAGCAATGCTATTACCGTGCTAAGGAGATGACAATTTTATAATATAAATATCTTAAATATCATTGTAATCAAAATCAAGGCACTTTTCAGAGAATAACATACTTTGAACAATTTTCAGAATAAAGGGAGGAAGATTTTCTTGAAAATCTTTATGTTGCATCTTTCGAAGATACTGAACTTAAACACCATCTTTGATATTTAGCCAACATTTCATTTTTGAGTTGTGTTCTCTCTCTCTCATGATTAATTCACAATGGAGTGACACTGGCTACATGTGATATTGTTCCTCAAAATGAGTGTTCACAATCAGGTGACACAATCAAACATTACCACATGAAGCTGAGGCAAAATCCATATATCCTTTTGTAATATTTTGTACGCACTTAAACTCAATTCATACCACTTGATGTATTGTATTATTTCTTCAGGAAAAGAATACATTTCTCTGGAGTTCGATGTCTTCTTAACAAGAATATATACATAACCTATTTTGTGGAGCCATCATGTTGATGCCAAAAGTTGACTCCAATGCAACCTTCATTGCACAATTTTGTTGCATTTATACTGAATTCCTACCGAGAGAGTCATTCAGTTTTACGAACCGGCTGAACAGTGTTTTGCCTGTCCGTGTCGATGCTCATTGCCATCTGCCGCTATCATAGAAAGATGAGGATGAAACCATACATTTTTTAAAATAATTTAAAAATAGATTTAAAAGTGTTATATGGTTTCATCCACACCTTTCTATAATAGTGGCAGATGGCAATGAGCGCAGAGGACCCGAACAGGCAAAACATCGCACAGATGGAATTTTTTGGCTCTTTGTATTTGTCAATCATTGCATTTCCAATTATTGCTGCATTGTGAATTCTAAAAATGCTTCTTTTTTTTTTCCAGTCGGCAAACAGAAGGTCTCAAAATGTGTACTTCTGGGAAATTTTGATATCAAATTTTTGGGATAAACACAAGACTTCCTCTACTTTGCAGAGAAAGTAATAGTTGGTGGCATCATGGCCAAACGGTTAGACCATTTGCCTACCACTTAGGTGGCTCAGGTTCGATCCCAGGGACCCACATGTATTCATGGTGGACGAAGTAACATCTGGTCAGGTTTTCTCTGGGTTTTCCAGTTTACCCTGTCACTCTTTCTACCAATTGCTCTATTATCACTTTTCCATTCATCCATTTCATCTGCATTTCATATCATCCTCTTCCTCACTATCATACCTGGTGCTTGGTTGACTACCTGCTTTCAACTCTTCACTATGTCCGGTCCATAGATTCCTCCTTCTCAACTGGTGCCCGACCCTAGGCATGGATTTTAAGTCCTAGGGGATTTAAGTCCTATGTAAGGGGAGGGTAATCAGGTAAAGAAGAAAAAAGTAATAACAGAGATATACCAGGAATGAAAAACAAGCTAAGGCCTGAGTGCATTACAGTAGTTTTCTGAAAAGCTAAGACACTTAGATAATGGGATTTACAATGAACTTCTCCACTTGCTGAAAGCTTCCTATAAAGTGAGAAGCATAGTATTTAAAAGTGTTGTGAATTTAATACCTACTGTTTACATTTTTGTGGTATTTAAATACTATACTGAAAGTCAAAACATTTTTAAAAGATAACCATTAGTGAAAGTCATGTTTATTTACAGTGTTTTCAGTTTAATGGAACAATACAAAATAAATATAAAATGAACATATACCAGAAAATAGGTATCTGGGAGAATGCACAATATCATTAAGATGAAAAGAATATTAAAAACCCACATTTCAAGATTTGTATAAATATTATTATGTACACAGAATTACATACAACCAGTAGTTATGTTATTGCAATAGCTGGTAAAATATTTTTATACAGTTACATTGCATTTTGTAATTTACATTGAGCTAGAATTATTGGTTTATTAAGCAACATGTCACAATATGTTAGCCTTAATGAATCTTGCTCTAATATATTTGTGATGTAAAGCTGTTATGCTGATCTTGTTATATTCCACCTAAATATTATTTACACTTGATGAATGGTAAAATGGAAGTGCCTTCTTGATACAAATTTGATAAATTATTATGAATGATTTTAAAATAATGCACTATATCAATGTCAGTTAACATAAAGTTGGATGGATGATGGGTATCTTTTTTACAAACAACTAACCTGAGCTTATTTCGCTAGTATCGCTGTGATGCACATCTTCACTATGTTTAATTTCTCTTATAATTTAAAATATAATACATTATTAATTACAATAAAATCCCTATTTTGAACAAGGCAAACTACACTAAAAATATGCTAAAAGCAAGCGCTTCATTTCAGTCCTGTGCTTACTTACATATTTTTATGATTCAGTTAGCAAAGTTTCCGTTAAGTTAATATATTTCTTTAGATACAGAAGTAGTTTTTTTATTGCATTCTAAAGCTTACATTACCTTCCTTAAACTTATTTGTACAATGTATTAGTTGCTAGTGCTGATTTTTTGGCAGTACACTCAGTGTTCAGCTTTTCAATGCTCAGGAAAAATCTGTGAAATAGGTTACAATGAGACAAATTTAGAAATATTGACATTGTTAGTAAAAACAACAGATTTTGCCTATCTCTGGTATATTAATGGTCATATTTTGAGGTTTTTAGGTAGCATTCAAAGCAAAATGTGTGCTAAAGCAGGTTTAGCTGATTCAGTCTCATTTTACATAACTTATCCTTCTCAGTCCCTTGTCTCCTGTAGAGGCATAGAGCATCCACTTTTAAAAAAATTCTAGTGACAAGATTCAAGGATGGTCACAGTGCAAAGTAAGAAGAGTAAGAGTACTAAATAAGGTTGTCACATTTCTGAGGTAATATCAAGAGGTAGTCCTGAGTCCTGCATTGTGTGCATTTTCTTAGCAAGGGTATTTTACCTGGTGGGAATCCAGTTCGCCAATGGGATCTTTACGCTAAGGGAAAAATAAAGAAAAAAAGTATAAGATGGTTCAATGCATAAAGGAAGCATGGCAGCACATGTTGGAATTAAAACAAGTAAATTCGGCTTGCCTTTTGTTTGCTTTGTGGCAGTGAGAAAATGGTTGATATCAAAGGAATGCATTTTGTTGGTGCTCAACATGTAATTGTTATCAGACTATCCTGGTACCTAGCATACTGATACCCCTACAGGAGACACGAGTTTTTCTAAAAAGTGGAGAGGCACAATTTTTCAAAATTATTTTTTAAACTTTTTTAGACTGTTAATAATTGAAAAATAAAACAAAAATAAAAAAATTTAAACTTTTGTAAGAAAAAAATTCCAAAGACTAATGAGGTTATTATAAGCTAATGGAAAAGAGATTTAGAATCTTAAAAATGACTTGCCATGCCACAATAACATTTTGGGTCCCATGGCTTCGCTAGACAAATCTTCAAAAATGTTTAGTGAGACACCAATTTAAACATTAGATGTAACAAAGCTTGATGGGAAGCAACATAAGAAAGAAGTGCTCATATCCCTGTTTCTTTGTTGTGTATTATTAACAGCATACTAATATTCACCGTGTATTATGAGAGGATTTTCACTAATGGATTTGAGTTCAGAGAGTTTTATTTCATAGGGAAATTGGATGTACATAAAGTAATTATTATTCAACCCAATTGGAATCTGCTTCTGAAAGAAGGATATTCAACTGCAGGTAGCATGCCAGAAGCTGCATTAAACAACTTAATTAAATGTCTAGGTATTATCTTAGTTCTGGAAGATATAATGTATAACCTGTACTGTTTTACACTTAATCATACATATTAGAATTACATTTTATGTTAATGCTCTTTCTTCTGATTACACATTTTTAGTTTTATTAACAGATCCCTCACACAATATCCTTTTGACTTTTATGAAGCAAATCAGCACTGCTAAAAACATCATTAGTCTAAAGTAAGAACAAATTAGAAACTAAAAACTTCACTTATCTTAGTATTATTTGCAAATAATACTAAGATAAGTGAAGTTTTTAGTTTCTAATTTGTTCTTACTTTAGAATCTTGTTGCTTCACTGTTAATAGCTTCAATTTTTCCTTATTTACATCATTAGTCTATTTATCTTCTCAATTTCATGACATTTTTGAAAAAGCACACTGAACAGGCTCTTTATATTTTTCTATCACAGTATCCATTGTAACACAACACTATGAACCTGTTTAAACTAAAAGCCCATTCATTTTTAGGCAGGTGCAATGAACTTTTATTTCCCTATGAGATATTGGCCCTTAGCGATTATTAATTTGTAGAAACAATGGCACAAGGTTTACAGTTTTATAACACTCTGTACCAGTGCCTTTGAATGACTGATTAAAAACTCATTTATGCAGGAAAAACTTTACATCTTAAACACTAATGCCATTATATATTATAAAAGTAAAACTTCATATATTGGCAAGAAAAACACAATATTTGCTTATGTTTGAAAAACATATTCTACCTCTTTTTATTACAACATACATACAGTTGGTAATAAATCATTATGACCTTTTTTTTTTTGGAAGGAATGACTTTCATTTGTGTATGTTGAAGATTAGCTGGGACAAAATATAGCCTAATGTTTTGCAGGAATTAAGCTTTTCTCTGTACTTTTTCTGCAAAATGAAAAGATGAGTATTGCCTGCTTGAACATGATGAATATACTTGATCCTGAAATGCAAGGACACATCTGGGCATTTATAAAATATGAAAAGAAATAATCAAACCTGTAGAAACTGTTGGCTTGCAAATGGATCTTGGGATTTATTCATGCCTTCATAAGGCAATATTAGGTAAACAAGTACATAATACACTGTTAACAATAACCTGCTTGCTTCAGTTATATTCTGATATATAAGATTTGAAGCTTTCACGATGATGATCATTGATTAGTGCTTCTTGGGATACCAGCCATGTAGTATCTATAAAATTGTTTGAGCTTTCAGTCACACTAAATTCCATGGTAATCATCAGGAAATGAATAATTAATAAATAAATGACCATCTCAAACTCATGGCCTTCATCAGGAACTGCATATATTTAAATATTCCTGTCCAAGCTGTGCTCAGTCGTAAATCATTGTCCCTATTAAAATTATTTGGCTCCAATTTATTTTAATTGCTTCAATATATGAGGTCGGTTAAGGACAATTTTTGTTTTAAAACACCTGGTATTTACAAAATTCCTTGCCAATGTGGAAAGACATATATAAAACAGACAGGTTGTATGATTGAAGAGAGATGTGAGGAACACAAATGCAATCTATGACTACTACAACAACAGAAATCAGCAACAGCACAGAATAGTAACAGATTACAGGATTTTATTTGATGAGGTCATGGTTTTACATAGCAGTAACTGACACTAAGCAGACTCGTAAAAGAGACAATTGAAATTAAATTAGAGCCAAATAATTCTAATAGGAAAAATGGCCTACGACTGAGCACAGTTTGGATAGGAGTACTTAAAAGAAGGCCATGATTTTTCTATCGGCCATTTATTTCTTATGCAGTTCCCAATGAAGGCCATGAGTTTGAGATGGCCATTTATTTATTATTCATTTTCTAATGATGGCAATGGAGTTTGTATGGCTAAAAGCTCAAACAATTTTATAAATATTACATGGCTGGTAACCCGAGAAGTGCTAATTTATATTCTGATTTGTTTGTAAGGGTGATAATTAAAATGTCTTGTGCTGCAGCATGGAGTTCTGGTTCCTGCCTACACACCTGGGTTCCATCTGAACTATAGGGGTGGGAATTTTAAGTCCTGAGTATAGGACTATTGCCCACTCAGAATTATAAGGAAATCAAGAAGCTGCAATAGGCAACAATGCCGACCATGAGAACCATAGTTATGGCTGGGAGAAGCCCCATCCCCCAAGTTGGATGATTGTCCACCGCTGCCATGCATAAGTGGATGCAAGGCCAGAAGTTGGGTTTATGAGGTTCTGATTCAACCCTGAATTGTTACATCATAATGGAAGTGAATAAATAGTTTAAATAAGACAAGCATTACTAATATGACAAAGATAAAAGCATTGAAATCAGCATGTCCATGAGCACACAAGCTATAGGTTCTTTCTCTGCACCTGTACAGATTCGTTTGTATTTAAACAATCCATAACTAAGTTATAGGGAGCCATACAATTCAAGTTAAAAGTAGTCTTATTGAGCCCTGAATTAAATCGCAGGCTTGTCAAGCAATTACACAATTACACAGGGATGATGGATTTTACTCTATTTGCTCTACCCTTGAGCTTTGATCTACTCTCAACATACATATTTCAGGGGAAGAGAGGGATGTAAAAAAGCTTTGAATGCAAAATTCTTTTAAGTTCTATTTCGCATAATGCAGTACAGTTGCATTACATGTATGCATTGAAAACATGGTGTAATCTGTTAGCTTTGTGGTTAAGTATTCCTGTTGTTAAGATTGTAGTTATTCTCAGCATAGAACACTTACTTTTTGTTTTATGTGTTAACATATTGTAATTATTTTCACAACATTGTTTTTCATACACAGCAGTCCATAATGTTAATAAAGGGCAGTTAAATTAGATTAAAACCCATTCATGGCATCTCTCTCCTTAGCTACTCCCATGCCGGCTGCCAGGACTTCGGACTGACAATTCCCGTTCGAAAGTGTGCCGGCATTAACTCTCATTGGTATTGCTGCATCAGTTGGTCATTCAGTGTGACTCAGGGGACACTGTCATGCAGTAAACATGGTGCATCACTTATCTGTGGAAGAATGCATGTTTATTTGTAAAGTTTACTTCAAGCATGCTCTGCTCGTTGTGTGCGCAGGGAGTTTTTGTGAAAAGTTTCTGAACTCTGTACCACCTGCAAGGACAACCGTACATGCGGTCATAAATAAATTTGAAGCTTCAGGTTTGGTTTGTTTGTTGTAGTGTTTAACGCCCGCTTTTACTACTACGGCACCACAGGCGGTGACACTGATGATACATGGAATGAAGATGGCGCACCGGTGGAATGAGATGGCGGGGGAAACCGGAGCACCCGGAGAAAACCCGCCCTGACGCCGCTTCGTCCACCACGAATACCACGTGCGGGTCCCTGGGATCGAACCCGGGCCGCCTAGGTGGTAGGCGAGCGTGCTAACCGCTCGGCCACGGCACCGCCTCAGGTTCGGTGTTGGACGAGAAATATTCAAGGAAGAGGTTAGTGTTAACTGAAAATAAATTGGATGACATTAGTGCCACTTTGGGGCATTCACCTAAAAATTGCTGAAAACACAGCAAACAGGAGTATCTTGATCTTCTAAAAGAAATGCTGCACATCTGTTGAAACTGAAGCCCTTTCACTACACATGAGTGCAAGCGTTAAAGTCAAATGGTCTTGCTAAATATGTGAATTATTGTAACTGGTCTTTCCAATCCATAGAAAGGTGTTCATTGACCCAAAGCTTTTGTTTTTCACTGATGAATCTTGGTTTCATCTAACTGGATGTGTGAATACTCACAAAAGTCGCTACTGTGCTTCAGAAAAACTTGTGCTACTGGATGAAATGCCTCATTATGATCAGAAAATTTGAGTGTGGTGTGCAATAAATACTGGAAGAATAATAGGGCTCATATTCTTTGATGAAACAATAAATGCATAGCGATATCTGAGGTTAATTCTGGGACCATTTTTCAATCGCTTGACAGAAGAAGAGAATTCATATGGTTGGTTCCAGCAAGATTCTGCAACAGCACATTCGGTTGCCATTTCATTAAATGCAGTAAGAGAGGTGTTTGATGACAGAATAGTTAGTGTTGATTTGTGACCCCCTTGTTCTCCTGACCTAACGAGTTGTGATTTTTATTGTCTTTAAAAGACAAAGTGTATTGTTCCAATCCTTGCACACTACAAGAACTTAGAGAAAACATTGTGCAAGAAATCACAAGAATTCCTACTGCTGAGCTCTATGATGCACAGGAACTCTGCACAAATGCAATCACATCAAACAATTTTGTTTTCAATGATTCATAGGGCTTGACTACAGCACAGTGTTCACGAACACGTACATGCATAAAATCTCTCTATGCTTTTAGTACATGTCATGAATGCAGCTGCAAGGCATGTTGGATCCATTGCACTTGAAGTCCAATATAGTTTTATGAATATCCATTATTGGGTACTGACTTGGGGGTAATACATTCTTTTCTTAATTCTTGCCAAAGGGCACAAATTCAAACTTGGGCACGATGAAACAAAATTTCTGTACTTAGAACACTGCAACTAAAGCTGATGGAAGAATTTGTTTTTGCATTTGGATTCAAAATTATTGTACATCATAATCCAAATGCTACAACAATAAATGTATCAGCATAACACTTGTGAAAATGTAGTAGTATTGTTGTTTATGGTATCCACTTACAAAATTGATGACTTCAATCGGTATTACAACTTCAGCACTTATGTTTCTCGCACTATTCATCTGAAAGTTCATCTTCCTCAACTGTTGCAGCATTATTCAAATTTGTTGAGATAAACTTTAACATCTCGCTGACTTGTAGATTTTCGGACCCACCACATTCTTTTATAAGCTGAGAGGACCAAATAAGTCCATTTACCGTATCTAGCACCAATCTGTTTCTTAATTTTAGTTTTCATTAAACCTAGTTTGGAAAACACTCTTTCACAAGAAGTGTTTCTGTGGGCCAATGAAATCAGTGATAATGCAACCTCCACCAGTTCTTTGAAATTAGTATCTCCAC
Organism: Tenodera sinensis; assembly: GCA_030765045.1. NCBI lineage: Eukaryota > Metazoa > Arthropoda > Insecta > Mantodea > Mantidae > Tenodera > Tenodera sinensis. Next base: position 175,959,813 of record CM060963.1, on the reverse strand, counting down.
CAAGGTAACGTGTTTAACAGCACTCCAGAAACTGGCAGGTTCAGGCACGTTCTTTATTTCCCACAGAATATCACATATTCCAAGTTTTCTCCATTGATTAGCAATTTTCTGAACAGTGCCCTCATTGAGATTACCAGATCTGGGCACACTGGCAACAAGAGGATAAAGGGTAGAGGGATTAGTAGGATATGAAATGGTTGGTTGCCTTAGAGGGGTGGAGACAGGCCATGAGGACAAAAGGGGTGTTGCTATTCGTAATTAGTTTCATTTCGTTGGTGTGACAAACCAGTGAAAATGATACTTTGCCAGTATCGAAATGATTGTACCCCCCATAATTATCGTATGCCTTGACAACAAACATTCAAATTATTGTATGCCCCCATAATTATTGTACAGCATGGCAACCCAGATGAGCACTGCCTACTGGCTGTCCAGGATGGTTTGTTTCTAAATAAAGGCCCTTTTACACTTATAAATTATGCACTAAAAGTCCTGGCAGAATGTCTAAATGTTGAGTGCATTTTTAACAATTTTATGTGGGGTAAAAGCTTTGTTTTTGAATCAGCACATGTTATTCAAGATGTTCTCGGGCTTTTAGTCAGGTGTAGTGATGCATAGCCATCAACGTTTCGGGAGTGTACATCTCTCATCATCACCATCGATGGCTATGCATCACTACACCTGGCTAGAAGCCCGAGAACATCTTGAATATGTTTGTCGCCAGGAAAGCTTCAAATCATATTTAACAGCATATGTTAGTTTGTCAATTGTGTTTTTTGGATACAATTCTCAATAATTATGAACAGGACTCTTATGGAAAGGAAAGTGATGTAATAGACTGATTGTTTGAGGGAGATCATATTGTTCTATCACCAACTGCCCGTGTACTGGCATTTCTTACTTCTAAACAGACACAGAAGGCAAATGGCTGGTGTTTTTACAATACAACTGAGCTTAAATTAATAACAGGTTAATTTACAATTCTGTAACATAAAAGTAAACATACAATCAACAAAAATATTGAAAACATAATAATTGACTAGTATATTTTAAATAAATGTTTACATCCAAAATTAGCATTTTCAAAGTAAAGATATACATATGTAACAGTTCATTTACATTTAGAAAATAGATATAGTATTGTTAAGTAGCTTAAAGCATTCATTAGAAATCAAATACATTTGTCTCAACAATGTGCACTATTTTCTTATTTTAAATAACACATAATTCATGAAAACTACATTTGCTACCTGTCAGTTCATTATATTCACAATTCACTGGATTCTTGTATGAAGTAATATTTGCATCAGGATATCACATATAACTAAAGGAATCCAAGGAAAATTAACAAACTCATAGAATTCTTAAAGCTACTATATTTTATGCAACCATTGCTGTTAGATGTTCAGGGTCTTTCCGAGGTTAACTATATACATTTATTCTTTGTACTTTATTACTGAACATGTTTTCAGTAATACATGATCGGTTATGCTTGAGAGATCACATCAGCATGAGAAAACAAGAGGTAAGACAAGTGTAACGGAATAAATGAACTGAGTTAATTCATTGATTTATCCATTCATAAATTCTTTGACAAGCATAAGTAATAAATTATTGTGTTAAAAAGTATGGCTATTATTGGATTTACTTTGTTTTAAAATTAGATTAACAAGGAACACTCCACTTGTTTGAAATCTGTAGTTTTTTATAAATTTGGTTATAATTCACAGTAAAGAATAATTTATTTGATTAATTGTGTCTTAAGAGTTGATATTTGTTTTGTTTGGTTTGAGAGATTTATTCCATGTTGCATATAGATGCATATGCTTGAATTAACGTAACTTGGCAATTCTGACAGCTAGCTTGGCATGCATTCTGGACGTGGCATATCAGTGACGTATGGGTCTGCTGCCATGACAGCCAGGTTAACCTTGGAATAGCCAATAGCCTTTGTGGCCTTTCCAACCCCCTCCACACACTACACCTGTATGACACATCTTATATCTCCTCTTGCACTTGGCTGAGGAACGACTGACAACCAATCAGCAGATCGGCAACACTGCATGTTTTGCATGTGGTGCAGTAGGAATGCACTTGCCAGGAAAGCAACTGTCAGGATTCACAATTTACATTAATTCCATTCTAAATAATTATATATTTATTATTCTTTGTTTGTGCTCTCTACACAATGGTATAAATTTAGCTGGTAAGACAAAAGATGATACATGTATCTATCAATGTATATAAAAAAATTTCATGTGCTGCGCTCACATGACTTTCTCTACTCTTGTACGAACTATTCTTACAAATGCGTAATTCTCTATCTTCTTCATGTTAATTCATTACACAGAGAAAATAAACAAAAGCAAGTTCTAGGAATGCATACTATGTCTCACTTCCTGTACCAAACAACTGACAAACTACAAATCATCACTCTAAACCATAACCAGAATAAGATATCCACTGCAGTTCCAAGGATAGCATGTTGAGATGTGTACTTCTCAGAAACTCGTTTGGTTGCAAGAGTGTATTTCCAAGTGTTAAAGCTTTGTGCAGTTGGTGCATGGAAGAAATAAAAAAGTATGCAAAGCTGCCAACATCAAAGATATCAAAAGTTGCCAAACACAAAGGCTGTAATTCAAAACCTCTATGCTGGAAAATAGTCCTAAATATTACTCTGGGCCAAAACTGATCCAATTTTGGAGAAATATGCATCTCAGTTAGCAATCTTGCAACCCAAACAAATTCAGTTATGAACAAATGGAGTATTCCTTGTAAGAATAACGGACGAGAGTTCCAGTCAGCTGTTTTTCAACACTGCAAAAGTGAATAATCAAAGGACACTTCTGAAATTAACTTGGTTCACTGAAGTTTCTGAAGCAAATTCTTTTATCATATTTAATGCACTAATATGCCATTTAATCTTTTGCATAAAACTTCAATGATGAATAATAAATCTTTCGTTGCTTCATCAAAAGTAGGAATCATTTGTAATTGCAGAAATACTTATATATTACAGAATAGGCACTTTATGAGCAGAATAAAATTAATTCTATACAAAACTGCTAACAAATGCAGTTAAAATCAAATATGCTGTTTTCTATAGACACAGGGTTAGTAAATAATTCCCTTCTAGGGGAAGAGCAGCTCTTCTGGCTAACACTTTTTTATATCAAGGATAGTTAAGGTTGAAGTAATACTTACTTCTTTTAATTCCATTTGCATTTTCTTTATTTGTTTGCTATGGTAAGCCCCTGGCTTATACAGATTCCACTTCGGACTTGCTTACTTCTAGCAATGCATTTGAGATTGCAAGGTAAAATTATGTCTGAGGACGCAAGTCATAATGACCAAACCAGGTTCCCTCATTTCTGTCAAGCTTTATTGGACCCATGTTGATGCAGTGATGTGTGTTATGCACATAGTATGATTGTGCACCTTTACATCTTTTGTTCAATGTGATTCAGGTTGTGAATGGTTTAAACTGCATGGAAATTAATCAATTAATCCTAAATGAGATCAACAGAAATTAACAAGAGGGGAATATTAATATGAAATTTAACAACAGAGGACTTAATTCTGCTATGGGAAAAATTTTCATACACTTATGAATGGAAATAAAATAAAACAAGGGGTTCTACGACACTTTTGTTATGCCAGCCACATTCCTTGTCATGTATTGCCTGCTGTCCACTATGTAAACAATGAGTTATAGATGCACAGAACTATATAGTTTTGTACATAAGTTAATATAAAGTGTAAAGAAAACTGCATGTCGTAGTCTTAAACCCTAGTGCAACAGCCCTTCATGGGCCAAGGCTTACCACCTGGTCATTGCATCCCCCACCTCTACCCAATACATCATGAGTGGGATGCACTACTGGAGGATGGGACATGGTCAGAGCTTCAGGCCCTCCCGCTAGTTATACGGCCTTTGCAACCTTACCATAGTCTTGAGAAGGCAAATTAAACAAGACTATAGGAAGTATTCTACTTAAAGCTTCAGTGTACAAAATATTATACATGCAATGCTTTTATTTAACGTTTTGTTTTTGATTGCAGTAGTGATTGAGGCATTCTCAAAACAATAACTTAAATATAGTACATCACATGAATGAAAGATTGCTTCTGAAACATGACATCTCTTGTTTGCAATCATTTTAAGATCAGAATCAGATAAGCGTAATATTGAAGTAAAATGTTCATCACTAATGCTGCTATACAACCAAGGAATTTATTTGGGGTCAAGTTCTTCAGCAGCCATTACTAAACAATCTTTTAAAACTTCTCTATCTTAGAAAGTTTACATAGCTAAATAATGCGATAAGAAATTCTGTAACTAGCACAAACAATACATGGTCAGTGAACTCCAACAGTGGCAACATTTTTTACCACTTTCCTTTTGAGATATTCTAAACCTTTTTGGCCGCCCACCCCTGATAGTTTTGGATCCCTATATTCTTAACATTGCGGTATGGTAAAACGTTCTATATTATGATGTGTGTAATAATTGCTTTGGGTATTTCTATTCTCTGACACAAAAAATAGTTTTCTTCACATTCTGAATTAAACACTGGTGCACACATGAATTCATTTTGAGGAGATACGTCCCCAACTGATTTATACAGCTAAACAAGTCATCTCATAACTGTCACACCTCCAAACATGAACAGTGAGAGTGAGCACCAGTTTTGTAGCTCTGATATAGAGTAATCCAATATAATAAATGACATGACTAAAACGTAATTTTCTAAAAATAGCATTTTTACATATCCTAAACATTTCATGCATGCTTTTCACCAGTTCTGGTGAACATTTTTAACCTTATTCCAGAATAGATAAACTGAAATTCTAGGATAAAAGGTCTTAATTGTTGCTGAAATTTAAGTGGTAAATTTCTATTTAGAAATCAACGTTATTTGTAAAATAATTTTGAATGAATCAACACATTTTGTATGAAAAATGAATTCCAGAATTATTTAAAAAAAGCTTAAAGCTTCCATAAAAAAAGTCATCAACATTTTATGTTCAAACACATAACAAATGGAATATTCTGATTTTATCACTCATTTGGATATTGTTTAAAAATTTCTCCCTATTCAATTAAGCTGAAGTTTTGTATGCTACTTATTATTAACAGTTACATAAAAATAAGAAAACAAAAATGCAATAAAAATGCAGAATTTTAAAAACTCAGTCCAGGTTCCTTTAGTCTTCAATAACAGCGAAATTATTATTTGTAGCTTATGTACTTTCTTATTACCACTTTGCACTGCCTTTATGATATTGTATCTGTTGGATTTATATTTCATCAAGGTGTATAGACTTTCGCAGACAATATTGATGCTAATTAAAAAGTTCCTAAGTTTGTGGGCAATTGTCCATTAGGCTGCTTTCTTAAGTGGAGTCTACTTCTACTGCCAGTCTTCCATCAGAACACTTCAACCTCGCTGCTGCTACAGCAGATATCTACTGTAGAAGTAGCTCAGACCATGGCCTACAAGCCACTTGTTTACTGAGATTTATAACTATTTACGAGGGCTTATCAACAAAGACTGAGACTAATTCTTCCCTGTAGCATCCTTGATAGTTTCCTGTCTGTACCATTAATATTTGAAAAGGGCAGAGTTTTATGTATAATGTCCAAAAGTGGCAGCACTCTCATATTGGTAGGTTGGTAGTTAATGCTCTATTTTGTAGACTCTGCTAGCATTTTGCATACCACAAAATGAAGGTGACACAAGAGGAGCCATACAGTGCAATAAAATTCTGTTTTTGTTTAAACCATACTGCTTCTGAAGTTTAGAAAAAACTGCACTGTGCAAATCTTAAGGTTCTCCAATGCCAAACACCGAAACTGATCAAACTTGTTCCATCTGCAGGGAAGGTAATGGTGATCATGTATTTTGACTGTAATGTAATGATACTAGTATCCAGTTCCCTCACCTACTGCTATAGCAGCATACTACATGTCAGCTTTGGCTAAACCAAGGAAGCACATTGCAAGGAAATTTTGGAGAGCAAGAGGATTAATGACTTTATTGTCAGAAATCCAGCATTAGCTAACAACACATTGCAAGGAAATGACCAGAACTTTCTCAGCCTGAGTGGCAACTTCATCATGACAACGTGCAGCCTCATGTTGCAAAATCAACTCGTGCAGTTTTTGCCTAAATTCATATTACCTGTGTACTGCATCCGTCTTATAGCCCCAATTTTGTACCCTGCAATTTTTTCCCCCATCACTAAAAGCAAAGCTCTGGGGCATTCAATTTGAGAACTACGAAGCACTGCTTCAAAAAAAGTGAGGTGATACTCAGAACCTCAAAGAATGGCGTGCCTACACCATGTGTTCAAGTACTGGCAGAGACGCTATGTAAAGTGCATTCAAATAGAAGAGGAATACTATGAAAAATATAATGCAAACATTGAAATGGACTAATAAACACCTGTGCAAAAAATATCAGTCTTAGCCTTTGTTGATCAGCCCTCATAAATCATGAGACTTTCATTACTTTTTTTTTTTTTGGGGGGGGGGGGTCACAATGGAGTCAAAACCTTATTTGTGAAATAATTACTTAAAAGGTGTGCATTATATCTGCACCATTGTAATGATAAATATTACAGAATATTTGCATTTTAAATTACTTATATTGAAGGAATCTGGAATAGTTAAGACAAATAACCCCTTTCCCATAAGAAAAAATGAAAAAAAAATGTGCACTCATTTAATTAAGCAAGCAACCAAGCAAGCCAGTTTATCCATAGCCTACTTAGATCAGGCTTTGCCTGACCTATATGGGCATGAAGAATCCTGCTTGAAATGAGCTAACATGCGACTAGCTTGTGGGTAAATTGAAATGTATCATTTGCGTGCCTCTAATTTGGATACAGCACAGGTTAAAAGTACATAATTTAATAATGAGCTTCTGCAAGAGGCTGTGTTATGTTGTAGCTATTAGCCAATATGCTCCTCCTGTTGTGTTCTGGGCATTATCTGATGCCTGTGTTGCTTCTTTCCCTGTATACACCTGCAGGCCATTGATTTTGTCCCATGTTTTTGATTGACTCCTAGTCAACCAAAGACTACATGTCCTGTGAGCAAAGCTCTTTGGGTTTTATCTCTATCCATGTTTTTCTTCTCTTTGGATGGAGAAAGTGAAAATAGATTCATAACACACAATAGTACGAGCAAGATGTTAGTAAACAGCTATAATATCACACTGCCTTCTCCTGAGACTACACTGCACGCCATAGAAGTCTGTGCATCTATAAGTAATAGCTAAACAAATTTACACAGTGTGTATAGTAGCAGGTTTATCACGTGTGAAAGCTTCCATGGCACTCGTAGCTTAAAGTATTGCCTCAGCCTTTTCCCTACAGTAATATGTAAGCTATATAAACAGTAATGTGAATGTAATAAACTTAGGATTAGTTATAAAAGGTATTTAAAATTATGTGCCTGCAGTTATATAAGCATTGTACTGTTGAGCACATTGTCAAAACTCAAAAAGCTTCTGCAACCAAAATGGAGGCCGTACATCAACATTTTCAAACAATTTGTCAAGCTTATAAGTAACTTGGTTGTCTCTCTAGCGCAGTGGAAATGCTGCTGCTTGCCAAGCAGGGAACCCAGGGTGGGTAGAGGTGGGGGATGCAGCAGTCGGGGGTAGGCCTTGTCCAGGATAGGCTGTTGTGCCAAGGAGTTACAGTATGAGTAATTTAACTTTGTTTTCTACATGTAGTAATTGTATGAATTTAGATTTTGGGAGTGATATTTTAATAGGCCTTAATCATTAAAATATTATTTTCTGTATTACTTCTGCGAGTATTAGTTTCTGATCAGTTCATGTAAGAATTACTGTATTGCCTAATGCATATGCATTGATTTTGTACATGTTTCCAACCATTAGAAATTGCACATCTCATATGTTATGTACTAATTCTGATTATTGTTTACTAGAGTCAGAAATATTGGAATAGACAAGTTAGCTAGGATGCATTTCAATTAAATTCCTTTAATATATGTGCCCAAAATATCACTGAATGTTGTTCAAACAGTCTTGTAACATTAAGAGTATGCAGCTGCAAGATAGCCTGGATATGGGTTTCTCCTATTTGTTTTTTTCTGTCCTGGAAAGGTAAACAGAAGCAGCACTGAGTGATGGACTATGGCATTGTATTTGCTTTAACATTTTTTAGAGTTATGGTATTTTATTTTACTCCTCTCCCTTGGAAGTCTGGTGTTTACAGATCATATAGGAGGTTATCATTAATGTTTTCAACATTGTCTGCAATCTCGGTTTGGAGTTACTTGTGTGGAGTGACAGGTGAACAAGATGTTTGCTGCTGTTTGTTGTTAAATAAAGGTTCAAGCATCCTGTGCAACAATATTTACCACCCTAAACACAGCTACTGCAGCAATGCATATGTGCAAACATTTGTCTCTCTAACTGTTAAGAGCAATGTATTTGTTGACAGATATTGGATATTCATATTCAAGATGCTCTCGGGCTTCGAGCCAGGTGTAGTGATGAAAAGACATCGACGCTTCGGGAGTGTACATCTCTCCCATCTTCAGGATGAATGACTAGCAAGAGTGAAGGGACTAGTACTGTCCCTTCTACGTACCGAGTAGAAAACACCCAGTCTAGTGTGGAGGTGGTTCACCGCTCCGTTGGAATCTGTGTTTTCTGAGTCGGTCGATTTCCAATTTTAAGGCTGGTTTCCAAATGGACTAAACTGCAATCCAGCATCCCGGTTTAGTGTACTCTTCTCGGAGGAGATGGCCAGAGCCATGTTCCTGTAACTTTCTAGCATAATGAAATTATTTGTGTATGAGTGAGGTATGCAGCCAGATTAAAAAGTTTATGCTTTTTTTTAAAGAAACAAATGGATAATATCAGTGAAACATACTCACGAGCACACAGTTCACGTCGCTAACTTTAATTTAAATGACAGTAACATTTTATCTGTGGAAAATGGCTTATAAGGATGACACTCTCAGTATATACTGTGGCAAGCTGTGTGATTATGGTTGTAACTGTAACTGTATGCTGCAAAAGTTTAACTACAGTCATGCTAGTCCAATTTTGAGTATTTGCACAATGTAACACATGAAGGTTCTGCATTTGATCAACAAATATTAAACTTCTCTTTTAATTGCTTTTTCTGCTCACATTTCATGTTTCGATCCTATTGATAGAGATACTATGTTATGAATTTTTTAAAAGTTAAAACGAGTCAATGACCCGAAGCATGTTCTGGGAGATTTGAAAAGGAGAGTTGTTCTATGTGTTCTATTGACTCAGTTTTAAGTTTTAATAACTTCCACAACACTGTCAGTCTTTCATAAACTTCCAGTGTATGAGAATAAATTATGAATACCTCTTGAGTTCTCATTCCTCTGACGTAGATACAACCATAAAGTATGCCATTTCACAACTCACGTAAGAGTGGTATTAAAGAAAAATACTATTCTATTGGCATGACTTTTTCTGTAAAATCAGGTTATAGAGATATGAATGCAGGGTTTCTCACTGGATCTTTAAAGAATAAAAACAACATCCTGGGTATCATACATTTGTATGTAATATGGCATATCAGAACAAGAAAATTCTGTTCCCCATTTTATGGACATGAGTCCTCAGTAATTTCAAGAACCACAGACTAAGTTGCATTTTTTTAAATGATCTGTTGGTCATGGCTTTAGTGACTATTTCAGAGGGTGCCTCAGAAGGAATGCTTTCTTACAAGACAACACAATTGGGAAGTGTTAATGTAATATGACAGTTCTTTAGGATTAGGAAAGGAAATGCTGAACTGTTGCACTAGTTTCAAGATAGATCTGAAGTTTTGTTCGACAAAAAGTATTTGTAACTATTCTTTGGGTAAACACAATGAAGTTTTTCAACATTTATATACACAATTTAAGATATTATTTTAGCTTCGCTTTGTATACTAGAACTTACTGGAACCTAGATTGATGATGAAGACAACAGTCTCCAAAATATGTTCCAGTAAGTTCTGATGAAGAAAGTGAAGCAAGAGAAATAAACATCTACTATTGTGAAAATAAATGCTAAAGTATTTACCCAGTTGATCATTTAGTTCAATTACACAGTCTAAAGTTACTGATCAACAATAACAATGATTAATTTGAACCTGTGCATCTTTCAGCAAAGGGGTATCGTCAATAGAAATCACCAAATGAAGTCTGGAACACCTCTCGCTGAAGCCAAACTTCATAGTGTTGCTTGAAATAGTCTGTAAGCTCAAAAGGCTGCCCCAATACACTTGTGATGCAATGGTCGGATGGCTCAAAGTCTGGATCCTTGCTGCTGGCATTATACCGGCGGTTGTTGAAACGATCCACACAGGCTCGTAGAGCACATTCTTCTGCCTAAATAACACAAAAGTAAATAATTTATTTGTATTACAATGTTTAACAAATTAGACTTAAGACATTTAATGTCATCATGTATCATTAGTATACTATCAACACCGATGATCAGCAGTATTTGGTCCTTAGTGAGAAGAATGCCCTTTGTAATATTTTTCACTATTACAATAGTTCATTATCACTGAGTGGACTATATTTCTTGGTGTTAACAAGATACTGTACCTGTAATAAATGAAAGTTTATTTAAAACTATAGCAAACAAAAATTAATTGTTTAAAATCTCAGAAGACATAGTGAGGTGACTTTATGGATGTTTTAAATGTGGTTGCACGTTTACAAATTTCACTAAATTGCTTATAAGATGAAGTATCTTCCGGGCTGTTTTGCCGTGGTCTGCTGGAGATCGGTGTTCCAAACATTTTGTCTACAGCAGCGATAGGCGTTCCTCAGTGGCACTATCTAAGTCTTCTCAGAGAAGGTATTGCCACGTCTGATGCATTAACTGCCTGGTCGCTCTATTTATACTATGTGCATTGTCCGCTGATTGACTCCGGGTGGGCAGAGGCATGGTGAACGGTTGTCGGGGTTCTATCTCTCTTGTGATTGGCTCGTCTGTTTTCCTGTTTTTTATGACGTCCTTTCCTTTCACAAGAGGACAGCAGCATTTCTTCCATTCATTTCATTAATCATTTCATCCATTCTTCATCCCTTTGGTTCCGTCAGGGTCCCAAGTGCCAGTGAAGGCATCAGGTGCAGCTTGGTAGGGATGATACATGCAAAAGAACTCTCTCTGTCCATCGTTGTTGATGGCAATCATAGGGGGCTGCATATGGGGGCAATGGACCCCACTTGGGTTCCCATGGATGGACATGGAAGACCTTGAGAAAGTTGTCAAACTTGGTCAACGTCTGGAATTGACTGCCCTGTGTCTCCTCTCACCTCATCCTTCATCCCAGGGTTACCCCTTGGGGACATAGGTACAATAAGTATGACTTCAGTGGCGAACCTCCTCCACATCTCTCTTATTCCTATACCCATGTTGGAGATTCCATTAATTTTGTAATGGGATTTTGGTCCACTGGGATATCAAAGTTTATTAAGTTTAGTCAATATTATCCACAACAATAATTTTTCCCAAATATTATTTGTAGTGCCACCAACAGAGATAAGTGATGGGTGATCCAAAAGACTCTGAACCAGCTGCGCTGTGTTCTATCTGTACATGTCCTCGGCACTCGTCACTGACTGCCGCTGTCATAGAAAAGCGCGGATGAAACCATACAACATTTTTAAAACCGCTTTTAAAAGCTTTATTTACTAATGTTAATAACGGAGATGCTGAAACTGGCCACCATCATCGTCCATACATTTTTGACACCTCTTTAGGAAATTATCCATCACTTGCCATAGTTTAGGTTCAGAAATGTTGGCAATTTCCTGGTGGATATTTTGTTTTAATTCTTCCAGGCTGTGTGAATATGTCTTGTACACTTTATGCTTCCCCAAAGATAGAAATCACAGATCACCTGGAAATCTTTCTGCAGATCGCACTTTCACTTGGCGAGTTGACCGAGTTAACACATACGAACCATAAATACATGCTGTGCAGTAGAAAGCACATGCTGAGCCATAATACACTTTGTGACTAAGTACAGGACAAAATACTAAAGCATGCTGTAATAATTCAACCACATATCACTGTCACCTCTATACTGCACTTCCAGAGTAGAAACAAGTCAACTGCATGACCTTGTGTACATCACTGTTATCGTGTTTCCATTTGCACAGTGGAAAAACACCACGTAGTGGTTCTCATGTCTTTGGGTCCCCTCTGTTAAGCCATGAACATCAGGGGCAAGCCATTCAGTTGCAGTCAACTGAAAGAACTGGAAACTAGTTCTAAGGTAAATACTTAATTTGGTGAATTTGTACATGTGTAACAACATTTAAAATTTTTTAAATAAAAATTTTACCTTATTTTCTGTAAATCGAGCGTGTGACTTTATGCAAATTAGTGCAACACTTTAATTAATAATATCGCTTGCATCACCTAAAAGCAAGGATGCACTCCATCTAACATTATAGTGAGGCAAGGCAAAATTATGCTTATTATCATTACCATATAATTCTTTCAATTTTTACTGCCCGACATTTTGTCTTTGTCATATTTCAAATAAAACTTGAATTTAAGGGTCCATTTTATATTGACAGTATGGACTGAAAGAAACAAATCTGATGTGTTGCACACACATGACTTACTGTACTCTTGCAGAAACTATTCTTTCGCACACTCATTCTTCTATCTACTTCATGTTAATTGAGATAAACATTTGCAGAAATTCTCTTATTGCTAATTTTCTTGTAGGTGCAAGGGGAATACAGTAGGCTTTAAGCGACTGTGAAAGATTTTAAGAGTGGTCACTATATGATAATTCTGAAATTTCATTCTCTTTGCATGACATAAGAGATAAAAAAACAAAACCACCACCTCCAATTTGAAAACATCTATAAGTATTGTAAAATTCCGACAAATAATAAGGAATATCTCTTAAATGGTTCACTTCACAAAAAAGATCATTTAACATAAACTGTGTTTTAATGACAAATGGTGCAGAGAATTAAAAGATGGACATACAAACGTCCAGGACAATCAGCATTCTGAACGGCCGTCGGTTTTGGGCAAAACAATTTTGAAAGTGGAAGAAGCAATGCTGAAAGATCGAAGGGTGACGGTTCAGGAGATATGTGAGATGATTCCTTAATGTCATTAAGACATCTGTCAATGTTCACAAATGTCCCGAGAATGCTTACGAAGGACCACAGATGAAAACGTGTTAAAATGGGCCACGGATTTCTTCAGGCCTACTACCAATCTCATCAACAAATTTGGATGGGTTACTGTCAAACACGCTCCTTACAGCCCAGACCTAGCACCAAGACACTACCATCTCTTCCCGGATTTGAAGAAACACCTGGGTGGGACGCATTTCAGAACCGGAGAGGAACTGTTTTAAGCTATCTTTGCTGTGCGGTGGGAGAATTCTATGATGCAGGCATACCAAAGAGGTAAACCACAAGCAAAAAGGCATTGATCAGAACGGTGATTATGTCGAAAAATTATGTTGTTGTTGTCTAATGCTGGATTTCTGACAATGAAGTCATTAAACCTCTTGCTCTCCAATATTTTTCACTGATGGATGGGGCACTAGAAGTGGCCGGGCATATTTGAAGGTGGTCTCGATCAATTTCCTCTTGAGATCACATAGAGGACAGAGTGGTGAAGAATATATCCCAATTCTGTTTAAATGTTTTGCCAGACAATCATGTCCTGTAATCAACCTGAAGGTTGCAACTGCTGTTTTTCGAGGATACTCAGGAATTACTGTTTGAATGTTTGGTAGTTCCCATCTTTTATTCTTTGATTTTTCATAGTCATATTTTGCAATAATTTTTTTGAATTCAGAGTTCAAAAAGATTAGAATCTTTTAGCTGCATAAAATGGTAGATTAACTATAGATTTTTGTACACCGCTGAGGAAAAAGTCTAAGCTTTCCAAAAATGTATCATTCAATGTTAATAAATATGTTTTTCATTGGGAACCCTTGTATGAGCTCACATTAATGAGAAACCAGTGGTTACACAAAGGCACTTTGCTTGCATGTATTCCCTTAACAATGATAATACTTGTTCCACTGTTTTTATAACCTTAGGCTTCTGATTCATACCATTTTCATTTTATTTACCACTCATTTCACCTACATTCACATCACACAGATTGGTAAAACATGTTTTTTCTACTAGGTTGTCAACTCCCTATTACGTATCACTAAGCGCCATCTACAATGACGCTATACTATTCCTGTCCATTGAACTTGAAAATTTAGTCAAATTTATACATACAAAAATGGATATTTAATAAGCGGCTAATGCTGCAAAAATTATTTGATAAATAATATATTGCAATAAATTCCACATTTTTTTCTCTAGCTTTGTACATTTCTTACAGTTCTCTGGTCTGTACCACGGGATGGAGGATTTCAAAGGCTATTTACAGAAAAATTAAGATACACATTTGGATAAACTTTAGAAAGTGTCCCGTGAGAATTTTGTCTAAGTCCCACTGGGCAGTGTGCACAAATTCTTACGAAAGTTACCGAAGTTGCAGTGTTATTTCAGTGTTAATTCAGCGCTCCTAACAGCACTATTTCTCCATTAATTTGTTGCCAATCTGAAAATTGAATATTTTAGCAGGACCCCAGCAGTATGCTAGTGAAGTTGTGAGAGCAATGACTCGCTTCAGTAGCTTAGTTGATTTAGCGCCTTTATGCTACAATGAGGAAGAGTGTATGCAATTTCTCTACGACGAAGGCCTGCTGAGAACCCGAATGCTATGCAGGGAGTGTGATGCCGTCCTACAGCCCATTACAAAAAGGGGTCGAAAATTTCAGCTGTTTTCGTGCAGGAGGGGTCATCCTGAGCAGTTTTCAGAGTCCGTGGCCAAAGGTACTTGGTTCGAGAACTCCAAATTACTACCAGCCCAAGTACTACAGTCCCCCCTCTGTGCCACCCCAGCACATGGGGCTCCGTAAATAGATTTTTTCTCCACTCGAAAGAAAAAAAAAGACCCAGCATTTTGTGGGGCCCAGTAACAAATGCACACAAAAACAGTACGGAGTTGCGCTAGCGATATATCTGTGTGGACAATGACGATAATGTACACAACAATAGTATGGAGTCGCGCTGGTGATATATTAGTGTGTTGGCAACAAAAACTAGTGTGATTGAAAAAGCAATGTTGGCAGATGTGAACATTGTCTGCTAGTGATCGCTAGTGCATGCATCGTAATCTAGTGGTGATTCTGCTAATGACTGTCGGCACATGCGCAGTAAGTACCTTTGGACATAGATTTTGTATGGAAAGTGAGACGGGACACTTTCTAAAGATGAGCCTATACATTTTATTCAGCATATATCTGATATTTTAATCAATATCATTGGGCCAGTTTTGAGAAACTAAGCATCTGACATTCTAAGCTAATGTTAACTTGGATGTTACAGAAAGCTCAAATGAAGTAGCATACGTAGGGTATAAACAGTGCATTTATGTTCCTCTAGTATAATTTTATGTCAGAGAAGTCAATGGGCATTAGCATATATTGCAGGTCTCCAAATTTATGCGCTCAATATTACTAACTCACCTGAAAGTCCCATGGACGAGCATCTAGATCATTACCATAAGCCCAATCATCATTTAGACGGTGACGGACCTTCTGATAAATGGCACTCATGGTCTTCATGTTAGACTTGCGCCACTGACGTCCTAGATATTTAGTCTGCATTTTAAGAAGTTTGAGCACATACAGCTGCATCATAGCATGTCGCACCTTGAGAGTTCGTTTGAGTATTGGGGCTGACTTGAATACCACCAGCATCATGATACGAGAATGCTTCCACTTTGTCAGCTTGTTGAGGATCCGCAAAAGGTTGATACAGGAAAAAATGTTGCGCCAGGAGTACTGTTGATTGTCACCAATTTCTAGGCTCTCTGCTGTCAATTCTGGCTGATCCCCTATTATGCATGATGGGAAATCCAGGATTGGAATTGTGTTCTTTGCTCCTACATATGCCATGATATTCTGGTTAAAAAACTTAAGCACTAATGGGATGCAATTTGCAAACACTAGATGTTGAGACATGAATTCAAACTGATATATATGATTAAGTTTAAAATGTTTTAATAATAGCAAAAGTATTGCTGAAACTGCTTTTACAATAATTTCTTTGTGTCTGTTGACATCAATGCCCAGTTTCATTGATTGCAACACTGTCATTGGCATTTCTTCTGGAAGAACATCTGCCATGATGTTTATGGAATCCGTTTTTGCTTTGGATGTGGGTGCAGCTGCAAGTAGTATTTTTAATAATGCAATCATGTACTGGGGCAAATTTGGTAACATAGCTTGATATAGAATTTCTGTTGGTGTTTGAGGCACATTAAGTTCTGGAGTTGAGATGGGATTTCTTGCGATCTCTTCCTCTTTCTGTATCTGTATTTCTGCTAATGATGTGTACATGTTATTTTTCAAAACTTCTACACCTTCATGAATTGGTTGAGGCAATCCTGCTAAAGAGACCCTGTCTCCCTGAAGAGGAAAGCCCACAAATTTTAATCTTGTATTTTCCAGAAATTGGTCCAAATCTTTTTGGCGAGCTTTAGGAGCCCATGGAAGTCCTTTACCTTTACAAGGTACTGGAGTGCTAGGACGGGGACTAGGAGGTTGTGGCACCTCACCTGCTTCTTCCATTGCTTGTCTTTCTTCAAATTCCCTTACTTCTTCATCTGCTTGGTCAGTGGTTTCAAATTCCATTCCAAGACTTTCATCCAATGAACTCTGTTTCATTAGGCTTCGCCTGAAAGGTCGATTGTTTCTCTTCTGATTCTGGGCCTCTAAAAGGTCTGCTGCACTAGCTGGTGGTGAAGAAGCACGCATCGTTCTAGCTACTTCCATAGTGTCCTGTGTTGCACTCAAACCTGCTTGTTCACGATAAGTACGTTTCAACTCTCGTAATGCATCCATTCCTCCTAAGGATGTCAATATTGTCTTCCACAATAAAAGCAGCACTTTCTTCATTGGAAAATGAGGAGCTGAACCGCTACAGAAACGTGTCACCATTCCTAAAAGTTTCACCACCAGAAGTTCTTCACCCATTGGGCTTCCCAGTTCACTTTTGAAGGCCTCACGATAGTTTTTGATCTCATCTGTGTCATCCTCTCTATCCGTACGCATAATCTCTACTATTATATATAAGACACTCAAAATGATACGTAAATCTGTTGAACCCGCCAAACTTACTGCTAGTTTCCGCATAGCTGTAGAAGCTGCGGTACTGTTTTCTATTTCAATATTTAACAGTTCTATAAAGGCACTAAACACACCACATTCATACAGTAAGAATACATTTTTACGGCTCCACATCTGTTGCTCCGCATCCGATTGAAGTTCGGCCCAACAGCCTTGTGCCAAATATAACATGCATCTTGCAGCCTTCATTCTTGTAGTTCTATTCGACACTTCTAGCTGATCTAGTAACTTCATGACGATTGACCGCTGTTGGGATTCAGAACATTTTAACCAATAAGGACTTAATTTCCAGTCTTTCATTTGGTCCTCGAATGACTTCGCATTTAGCTGGAATTCCGGCTGTTCCGTGTAACTATAAAGTTCTGCTACCTCGTTTGCCAAGGAATCTGCATCATCGTACACAAAATCTAAATCTGGACACTCTGGACCACTGTCAGAATCCTGCCTTTGACGGCTGAAAATATCTCTTAATTTTGGAATCCCACGCTTACCGTTCCCATTTGCATCCATTATGAGATCCAGGATTGCTGCGATTTTGAAATAACTTACAATTCAATTTATATTTCCATACTTTATTTCGCTTTATCATTCACGTATTTTCCTTTCACTTTTTTTTGAAATGCCACTAACCTTCCATATCTTACAAACTCGGGTGGTACGTAGATTCCCCCTCTCTCACTTGTTTAGCATATCGCTGCGATCGTGTAACATTTGTGTCAGAGTAGCCAACATGTTTGGATTTTCAGATTGATTTTAAGGAGTGTTATATTTAGAATATTGTAAGGAATGTTACGTTCACAGTATAACGTTGGATAATAACATACTCTCAACATATGTAGATATCAATTACAGGCATTTGATCTCCTTCTGTGAACATTGCATTTTGGGATATAAGAGGTATAATTGGCTATTCTTGATCGAGTCGACTACAGGAAAATAACTAGTAGACAGACCGTAAGATGTCATCATATAAACTGCAGCCGATTGTAATGAGTGTCGATTAATATCGATGGTGGCGGTTCGAGAGGGGTTGCAAGGGTTCGTGCCAGTAATGATATAGATTATCCATGAAGAAACCGAAGAAAGAAAATATTATGGACATCTGAAGTAAAACAAGTACAGTGACCTGGGGATTTAGTTAAGCCTAGTGGAAACGCTCGCATTTTTCGGATGTTTATTAATATTTTGATGATTTTCGTTGACGCCGAGTGCATTCTGTAGGCGCACAGTGCTGAAGAAATGTACTAAAGAGGACAAAATAATTTTGTGTAGTGAATGTATCTTACGTGTAGATTATAGAGTGACAAACGTTTAGTAAACATGCAGGGAACTATCAAAACTATTCTTAAAAAATTAACAATGCAGTCAACTTCGGAAGACACCCAACCAATCGAGTCATCCTTTAATGAACAAAAAATTACTGAAGACACCAGTTCAGTGATGAAAGAAACGGCTGCAGCGGAATTCAATAGGGTGGACGTTCATTATTCCTCAACCTCTAAACTCACCTCTGATGATGGCTCAAAATGTCCACGTCCAAATGTCACTACGTTTCTCATCCTGTTTCTAGTCATAATACTTTTTATGGTGATTCCCATTATAAATTTACTTCATTTTTTCCATCTTCTCAATTCTCAGTGGTCAGCTGATGAATTTAATCGTGTCATGACAGATCACAGCCACTCAAATCCAAGAAAGGAAATTGCTCAAGAGAAGGAAAACACAGTTGTTTTCCATAATATTATGAGGCAAGTTGCTGAGAAGGTGCATTCCCACCATGACAGTCTTGTCAACAAGCACAATTTGTCACCTCCACCAGCTCATCAATGTTCTGAATTGGCAGATCCCCTCAAGTTTGATTGCTTTCCAGATGGTGGTGCAGATAAAACACATTGCGAAGCACGAGGATGCTGCTGGAGCCCAAAAAATACTAATGAAATGACAGATGATAGGATATCTCTTGGTGTTCCTTATTGTTTCTATCCTCCTGCATATGGTGGTTATAAATTTTTGAATATCACTGAAACACGCACAGGATCAGTTGCATTTCTGCAGAGAATGTTTAAATCTCCATATCTCAATGATATATCTTTGATCAGGATGGATATAAAATATGAAGCAGAAAAACGACTTCGCATTCAGGTAAGCACAACAGTAGTGAGATAATTTTTAAAATAAGAGCTTAGTCTTATGCACATATTAATTTGTATTTGTCAGCATTTTGGTGAAAAACAGTCCTTATTAATGTTGTATATATGATTTTTCAAGATATTCCTCATATACTACATTAAAGCAATAGTAACAGCATAACTTAGTCGTATTTCATACACAGAACAAAGAAAATGCACAATCTTACATCACTTTAATGAAAATTGGTTTATTTGAATGGAAAAAAATTAGTTATACAGGGACAGGCCTCGCAGATGTATTAGTTGTCAGCTGACTCCGATAGTCAGGTCTTGGCTACCCACTGTCTGCTGACATGTCCAGTACTCACTTAAGGGTCTACCTCTAGGAGCTTATGGGTAGTCCAACCACACCAGCAGTCTCCTACTGCATAATGCCCCCTCCCCCATTACACACCTATGTGAATAAGGAACTGGTGATACAAGTTATGAAGGATACCATCATCAAACGCCAATTTAAAAGTAGCATGAGAAGTACAATTTTCACAACCATTTCCATAAATTAAGGAACATACCATGTGAAGTTTGTTGAATGGGCCTTATCTATGGAAAGGGGAAGAAGATGAAGGGTACAGAGAAATGCATGTCAGATGTTTAATTATGAGGAATTAATGCTCAGTTAAAAACAAACTATTTTGCTATTTAACAACACTGTCAATTGCCAGGATCATATCAGCACCGCCGGTATGCCAGAATTTCGTCCCACAGTTCTTTTACATGCCGGTAAGTCTACTGACATGGAGCTGTCATTTTTAAGCACACTTAAATACCATCGGCCTTGGCCAGATTTGAACCTGCGACCTTGGGATGAGTAGGCCAGTGCCTAACCAACTGAGCCACCCAGACCGACATTAATGCTCAGCAATGAATTGTTTATAGTTAATAGGCACATTTTGTATTAGTTAGTATTAAAATTGCATGAGCACATTCAATATTATGTGCAAGCCATTAGAACAAAATTCTGAATTTACCCAAGTGGCAGCCACAATCACAATTGTCAAAGAATCGCCTGTATGGAGACTTAAAACTGTTTACACTTGTTTTAATAGTGTCTAAACATTGTTTCTTCTTTAGTTTAAGAATGTACAGTAAGATGTTGAATATTTTGGCATAATCATAGTAATGGCAATTAATTGCTCTTTCACACTAGCCATGTGTAGGATAAAGATTGGAAAGAAAGAATCACACTAAAAATTCAATACCACAGCCAGGATTTGAGCCACAAATCTTCTGGTCTCCATCCATTTACTCTAACCATTGAGCTATCATGGCAATTTGCTGGTATGACATTAAATTTTCCAACTGATTTGCATTTTTTCCAGTAGACCACAAGGGGATCTCAAATCCAATTATGAGATAACATACCCGAATGGCGAATTACAGTGTGTAAGTATTTGAAGTCCCAGCTTCATAATTTGATTGCCATTGATTAACTTTATCGTTGGTTAAACAATGAAGACCAGGACTTAAAGTACTGGCCTGAGTCGCCATTAGGGTATATTAACTCGTATGAATTTGAGATCTCCTTGCGGTTTACCAGGAAAAATGTGAGTCAGTTGAATTTAATGTTGTGCCGGCATTTGCCGTAGTAGCTTAGTGGTTAGAGCAACTGGACAGAGTCTGGACTATCTGTAGTTCAAATCGTAGTTACAGCATTGGATATTTCAGTGTGATTCTACCTTTCCAATAATCATAGTTTCTTTTTAAAAGCAAGTGAAAGTTTTTGTTTGGTATTGGAATTGTGTATTTGTAAATTGCACATTGTATTTAAATTTTATTAATTTGGATGATAAACATTTGTAATTTTCTCTGAAAAATAATTCTTTTCATTCATATTTACTGATATTACTGACTATATTGCAGATAAAAGATGCCCATCATGGCAGATTTGAGCCACCATATCCTGAAGTCCCCATAGTGGAACATCATGTGCCAACTACAGATTACATTGTACAATTGGATAAAACCAAGACTGGCTTCAAGGTGCTTAGAAAGAGCGATGGTGTTGTAATGTAAGTTCTGAAACAAGATTTCATATTGTATAGTTTGTAAACTTTTGTGTTTAAATTCTAAATTGTCATTCTAAACAAAAGGTGTAAGGATAAGAAAATCGTAATTGACAGTGCATGTTTGTGTGAAAAAAAAGGTTGCCATTTAGATATCTGTAATATTTGTTCAAGATACTCATTTTGTTGTTAATATTTAACAAAACAGTGTGGAAGTGGAGCTGATTAAGAATGGACCCTATGGCCCCATTTACAATCAAAATGAGCCATTTGAATAACAAACTTAAAAGTCAGATCCTGTATATTGTAATGAAACCATTCACAATGAACCATGTAAACATAAAAATGAACAAAGATACAAACTTAGAAACTTGCATGGTCTAAGCTTTTAAATTTATATCTACATCAAACATAGGAGACTAACCAATCAGAGAGTGGTTTTCATCACAGACTTTTTTTGCCATCTCACATAAGATTTTCCATTGTCATGTGTGGACTCATCAACCACCTTTCTGTAAAGGGTTAAAGGCAAGGAATCACTGGGATATCTATAAAAATCGCAGCAATGCAAAGTATTTAGTGATTTGAAGCTTTCCTGGCATTGATTATTGATGATAGTTTCTTGGGTAGTTGCCCAAATTTAACCTGGCTGTTAGCCCAAGAAACTATTGATGTTGGATGATGCTTTTTGGTGAGTTTTCCTGTAACAGTGCTACTAGATTTAAGGTAATATTTAATTGACCAGGATTCACTCCCATGTACTTCGGGAATTGCAGGGGAACATTTTCTCTCATTTTGCATGGTAGATTATGGAAGTTCCCTGGTTGATTCTTGTTTGACTTGAAGGATGGAATCACTATCTTCTTCGCTAAGAGGATCAATTTTTTAAATACATGAGTTCCACGTAAATTAGTTGCTGCAATACGCATGTGCATAAACACTGTTACTGTCTTTTCAGAAGCAGCCATTTTAATTCAGCTGTGAGTTGATGTTCCATTGTTCTTTTTGATTTGCTAACATTTATGTTACGTCTTTCATTCTGCTAAGTTTGTCTGTTATGTCTTAACTTATTATATGTATGTCTATTTTAAATTGCAAATGGGGCTTATTTCCTTCTCGTAATAATATGAGTGTTTATTGAGTAAATAAATTCATTTTCAAACAAAATAAAAGATCTTAGATTCATTAATTCTGTGTAACTTAAAAAGCCTGTAAACTATATTAGATGAGATGTGTATTCTGGAAGCCATTGTTTTTCTGCATGAATTTTAAGGTCTGTGTTTTGCTGCTGTAGTGAAAGAACATGGAAATGAATTATGGTTTGTAAAATTTCCTCTAAAAGTAATTCCAGCTAATAAAGAAGCATTACAGTTATTTGTGCGATCAATGAGAGATTTATGACTAAGTCTTAGATAGAGTTGGAACTTTGATATGGAAATGAAATGGAACTTTTGTACTGTTCACCAAGAAAATCCCTGACAGGAATTTGCTCCCTTTATCTATTTGGAAATAATGCAACAAGGACGAGTGTGTGTGACTAAGATAGTATATTACACTAGAAGTAAAGCTATTCAAAAAGCTGTCTTAGTGTCATAAACAAGGAGGGTAAGACAGGATGTTGGACCCATATCTAATCAACAATTTCCCCTTACACCTCATTCTCTGGAGACTTTCTGTGCTGTGATAAACTGTAGGTAGTTGTATGATGCAAAAATTGTTGTTTTACCTAATATTGGAATATGTAATTGTAATTTTTATTGCTCCAGTTTATCAATTTTACATTGACTTAGGAGGGGTAGTAAGGGGTAGTGATGCGCCTCCTATAGCCTCTCCTACCCAATTCTCATCCTCATCCTGCCCGTGGTGCACCCTGCTTTTAACAGATGAGGCTCTGGGGACCGAATCACAGCGGTATAACTGTTTCATCTAAAATGGAGGAAATGTCATTTACATATGTGCTGGCCTATCACAGCACAACAGCGTCCCTCAGAGGCACATGAGGGGAAGGTCGGTGGATCTAAATACCACCTATTTAGTCCTCCCGGCTAGGTCCGATGGACCCGTTGACCAACGATAGGTGTGGTCCTCCTTGCAAAATGGGGGTTTAAGTCGGGTGATGTAACTGCCACATTGTAAAACTGGTGCCCATTAAGAAAACAGTTACATGAAAGCCACATACATGAAGTTCAAAAGTATTGGAAAGTACGAATGCTAATGGCTTCATTGCTAGATGCAAGGCACTAGAAAACAACAACAACAACAACATTGACTTAGGACATGTCTGACTAGTTATACAATTATATACACATTTATACAAGTAGTACGTTTATAGATTAAGGTATACAAAGCTTTGTTTATTAAGTATTCTTTTATTTAAACAGTCTTTTTGAGCTTACAACAGTTTTTAATTGTGTTGGTAACTTGTTGAACATCTTTATTCCTCTTAGGCTAACGTCTTTCTCTATGATACAGCTTGATTATTTAGGCCTGACCCTGCAGAAACGCAGAGGAGGAGAAAGTGATCTAGGGTATGGGAAGAAAGGCTGGCAATATTATCCTTAACTGCTTTTGTTACCTGCATTGTTCACACACTTGCTGCCCAGCTACTAGCGACCCAAAACCCCTCCCAGAAGATAGTGGACTTATCCGACTACTGCGCATACAGCCAAGCAGGGTCAGGTCGAAATAATCAAGCTGTACCTTTATTAACATTTTATCTGTGAAAATCAGAGTTGTTTCTTGTGTTTTGATCATGTATTTGATTATTTCTTGATAAGTTCTGCTTATCTATTACATACAGTATAGTCCTGTAAACATACAGAGTAGAAAATGGTGCATATGTCAGAGTTGTAAGTACATATGCCATTCATTACACATTAATATTCAAACAGTTACTGAATATTGCATTGTTTGTTTTTTCTGTAATTGGGTTAAAAGACTTAAAATTAGTAGCATTAAATGGAAATTTCTATTGTAAGATTCTCTTTGCTCTGATTTAAAATGCAAAATTCTAGAGTGCAATATTACTTGAGCTAAATCTTGCTCTGTAATATATGTACAGAGTGGTTCACCTGTATCTTATGAGAATTGAAGGTAGACATGTTATTCATTACATTTTAATGTATCAACTGTAGCTCACAGAGCATTTGCCTACCACTTAGATGACCTGGGTTCGATCCCAGGACCTGCATGTGGTATTCGTGGTGGACGAAGTAGCATCAGCGTGGGTTTTTTCCAGTTTCCAACAACACTTATTCCACCAATTGCTCCATTATCACCTTTGCAGCCAACCATTTCACCTGCATTTCATATCACTCTCTTCCTCACTATCATATCTGGTGCTTGGCTGACCACTCGCTTTCAGGTCATCATACTGTCTGGTCCATAGGTTCTTGTGCCCCCCTACAGGCGTCTGACCCTAGGCACTGGCTTGTAAGTCCTACATAAGGGAAGCATAATCAGGTAAAGAAAATAAAATAAAACTGTAGCTCAGTGTTGTGCTGCATAATTTTCTGGTATTTATATTAAATGTAAATTGAAGGGTGGTCTTGAAATTGTGCTTGTTATACCAGCACAGTATATGAACACAGATTAAGCTCTGTTAAGTAGATATTTATTTATTGATTGTTTTACCATATTTTTATGCAACGCTTTAATTTTTCATATTGATGAAAAATAACATACAGTACCCAAGGGTACTTAAAGCTGAATTTGTGTTGCAGTGGTGGATTTGTCTGAGACTTATATCACATTATACTGCTACTTATTATAGGCTTGTTATTGTTTTCTTCTGTAGGTAACTCATATAAATTGGTTAAATTATAAAATAAAATGTGTCATAAACCCAAAGAATAGATCAGGCATCTATAAAATTAATTATTGGCAGTGCAAAGCTAAAATGCTTTATCAAAAAGCTTTGCATAATTTCTGCCTCCAACCCTCTGGAAAAGTCCCAAATTAGCATCTGTCATCAGTTCCTTCCTCAGGTTTGTACTATATGGGGCATGGACTCAAATGGATAGCTGCAACATACTCCATATTTCCAGGATGCGCTGAAGACTATTTTCGTAAATGTCAGGTAAACGTAGATCATTGACCACTGCCCAGGATGGAAGATATGATTTCTTTCATACAAGCCAACCTGCAGTGAAGTATTAATGCCTTGAGAGTGCTATGTAGTAGAGCTAGCACAACAAAAGCTTGTTTTCCCATCACACTGAGTTTTGACTGTCTTGTAGTGGGGTTATTGTAAGGTTGGCAATATTGTTCCCTGGTGGTGGCGGCAAAATAAACCTCTTTGTCAAATTATCTCCTGTTGGTATATCAAAGTTGATTGTGTGGTGGCTTGAGGATAAAGTACAAGTATTTACCCATGCTCTTAGTTTTCATTAATGTTCTTAAGCAAGATAGGCTCTGATCACCATCATGACATTTTTGCCAGAAATGTTACAGATATTAAGAACTGTGAATACTTCCATTATGAGTTAACATGTTGCATGTTAGCACGTTAATATATCCTGAACACAAGTGTTATATGTTAACAAGTAAACCCAGAAACATCATATTAAGAATGTGTTGGGTAGATTTTTTTAATGTGAAAAGTGCATAGGTATATTCAAGGGGTTTAAAACATTGAGCTAGTTTTTGAAAGTCAGAAGAGAATTAGGTGTAGTGACCTTATTGCGACAAATGGTGACATCCCACTCCTGACACCATGTGACAAATGATGCTTTCAGTTACTTTTTCTGTAAATTTATTTCCTTAAACTGAACCACAAAACCCAGTCCTCTATTTTATCGTTGACACAATTTACAATTTGTCCTGGCCTTGCAACCCACAGCTGTTCTGTCCTATCATAACCTTCACACAAACTGCTCACAGTTCTGCTACTCTCTCTAACAAACAACTGTCTCTAATGATGCACACACTCAAATTTTATCAGCATTGACTGTACACAACACACACCAAAAAATCTGATGTGTTATACTCATATAACTTTCTCTACTCTTGTGCTTACTATTGTTACAAACTCTTATTCCTTTATCTTCATGTTAGTTGAGAAAAACATTTGTAGAAATTATCCTACTGCTGGTTTTCTTGTAGATTCAAGCAGAATATGAGAATACAGTAGATTTGAGCGATAGTCAAATCTTTTAAAGTTTTGAAATTCCATTCTCTTTGCATTAAGTACTGCAAAGCTCACACAAATACAAGGAATGTCTCCAAAATGGTTCAATGCATAGAGCCATAACTTGTGTATTTTAACGAGATCTACATTTTTTTTTTTTTTTTTTATTCTGTCCTCTATGTGATCTGCAAGAGGAAATGGATCGAGACCACCTTCAAATATGCCCGGCCACTTCTAATGCCCCATCCATCAGTGAAAAATATTGGAGAGCAAGAGGATTAATGACTTCATTGTGAGAAATCCAGCATTAGCTAACAACAACATTTTTTGTATAGTAAGATTTGGTCTATCTTTTATGGTTTACCAGTTATGCAAAAGTCATCCAGAGTAAACAGGGCTACTAGGCTATGGCCAGAAAATTGGAAATATACATTTAATTTGCCGTAAAAATATCTTAAACATGTGCATTTTAATCAAAATTGTTAGAGCCATTTTTTAGAAAATCAAAGTTTTCGAAAAATTATCCATGTATAATTTAATACCAACTTTGGTTTTTAAATGACCTTTTGTTTTTGTGTTGCACTGTTCACAGACACACCTTTTTCTAAAATGGCTCTTTTCTTTTGATTCAAGGGACCTCAAAACATATATTTCCAGTGAAATCTTGACATAAAAATTTTGGGTCAAATACAATACTTTCCCTACTTAGTAAAAACTAAGTACTAACAGCTGTCTGGTTCAACATTTAATGACTTGCTTCATTAAACACATTTGCTTATATAACCAAGAATGGCATAGAATGGATTTTTCTCAAAATCCACCTTTTTATAAACAAGCCTGGCATGTGAATGGTTTCTGGAATAATCCGGAATTGCTTTCTTCTTCTGCGCTGTTGTCATTAGGTCATGTATTTACAAGCAGTAAATACCTTCCAATGAGGTAGCTTGTCCTTGACCATCTCTTTGACAGCAGCTGTGGGCTGGCATTACAATTTTATTGCGTCCCCCCATATCGCAATTGTTAAGAATGAAACTTTCCTGAAATGCCATAAAGCATATGTCATATTGCAGTAAATGTTCAGAAGTATTTCCTGATTATTAAATGAAATCAGGTGATTGATATGAAAGAAACCCCTCAAGCTGCTTGTTTTATGCTGTATTCTTTACCTGATTACCCTCCCCTTAAATAGGACTTACACCCCCTGGGACTTGTAAGTCAGTGCCTAGTAGTGTCAGATGCCTGTCGGAGAGCACAAGAACCTATGGATCGGACAGAGTGAAGACCTGGAAGTGGGTGGTCAGTCTAGCACTAGGTATGATAGTGAGGAATACAATGATACGAAATGCAAGCGAAATCGATGATTGAAGAGTTAATAATGGAGCAGCTGGTGGAATGAGTGGTAGGATAAATGGAGAATCTGGAGAAAACATGTCTTGACGCTGCTTTGCCCACCATGAATACCATATGTGAGTCCCTGGGATCGAGCCCAGGCTGCCTAGGTGGTAAGCAAACACTAACTGCTCGGCCATGGCACTGCCTCTGCTGGTTTTAAAGTTTTGTAAATGTCTTAAAGCCTGTTTTTATTGGGAAGAACAATTGGTACTTTTCAGTGGGAAAGAATTATCAAAAGAATTAGCAAGTGTTTTCTAAGATTGTCTTGGAGAGAGACAGAGAAGGAAGCTGTATAACATTAGCATAGATAATTGTGATTAAGCAAATAAATCAAAAGTACAGAATTGTTCCGATTTTATCTCTTGCGTGTTTGATCTGCTGTATTTCATTGTTCTACAACAAACTGAAGCAGCTGATTAGGATGTTGACAGAGTATGAACTACAGAAGTGAACAGTGCATTCTGAACTTAATTTTTAGTCTATAAAATAAATATGTCGAGCTTCTGGAACATTCCTTTATCAAAATCCCTTTCCAAATATTTAATTGCGTGAACCATAAAGTCCAGCACCTGTGGTGCTATATGTAGTAAGAACGGGTTAAACACTACTAAAGAAAGGAGACATTAAAATTCAAAAAGTTAGTAAATTCAACCATATATGTGGCTTGAAAGCACACAAAAATTCAAAGAAGTAAGCACAATAAATAAAGCAGAATGTGTGCAATCTTAAAACAGAATGCAAAATTCTCTTTTGGTCTTTGATTTACTTACATTATACATAGAAGACATGATATGATGAATTGTGTGTTTTTCAAACCTTCTGATAGTTGAAAATTTGCGTTTTGTCCCATAGAATATTTTTATAGGTACTGATTTTTAAATGAAAAAATTCACACATACACAGTTTCCCAAAAATAAAAAAGCACAGACAACACTTAGTGTGTAGTGCAGGATGGCAAACTGATTGGTTTTCAAGAAGGAACCCCTGTCCGGAAATGTATGGTTTGGATGCTGTAGCGCATTGAAATGTGAGGTGGGTATGCATTCATATTTCATCAATAAACCAACAGGATTACCACATTGAGCTGTCTACATTAGACATAAACTTCGAACTGTGATCCTCCTGTGTAATTGCAAAGCCTATGTCGGCAGTGGTGAGCCTCGTGCACATGACCCAATACATGCAGCTGTGTTTGAAGATTTTCAGTCACCCTGTGGACTCAACCACAAAAGTCTTCTGCTGATGTTACAGGAATGTCATACACCATACAATTCATACTCAGAAAAACTCCTCAGAAAATAGCTGAGAGGTGTCAGTTCTAGCCATCATACTGGCCATGGAACTGGTCCACCCCTACAAATCCATTGGTTTGGATATGCAACATCGAGATGATTCTGCCTATTTACATCAAAGTTTGCTGGTGCTCACATCGGCTATTTCAGCAGCTGTGTACTGGTACATGTTGCACTGCTCTTAAAACATTACTGTATTGGGAACTACACAAGTAACTCAGTAGGATGTGCACCAAGGACTCAATGGAGGATTGTAGTGCATCGCAGTAATGTTAGTAGGCTCAGATTGTTCATCCACAGTACACAGATGGCTAAAAGGTTGCATACCTCCTGTATTAAGATACCAAAACAAATCTTAACAAATTGTCCCAACCATTTGTTCTCAAACTTTGATGCCCTACAGTGCCCAAACTGTGCATTTCCAGAGATTCCTTCTAGAAAACCGATCATTTTGCCATCTCACACAATGTGCTAATTATGTCTGTATATATTTTTTGTTTTTCTTTTCTTTTGTCTTTAAGGGAAATCTGAGGTGTTTCAGTTCCTTTAGGTCATATAATGCACTTAGCAAGCTCAATTAATGTCCTTTTATTATAGTGGTGTATATTCAAACCTGGATGTGCTTGTATAAAAGATGTAGAAAATGTATATTTTCCAGAGAACTTTACAGGACCTTATCCCTGGCTATATAAGCGAGTCACACAAACAGAGAAGCCAGTTTTTAAGTGTGTATTGGGTCAATGAGTGTTGATAGTGTTTGAGCGTGTGAATTGTCAGAGACAGTTTTAAACATTTAATCTACAGGGTTGGTTGATGTGTACAGTGAGCAGCATTTGTGTCAAGGTGACAATAGAACAGAACAGCTGTAAGTTGCAAGGTTGCAACAAATTGTAAGTTGTGTTAACGATAAAACAGAACTGGTTTTATGATTCAGTTGGAGAAGAGAAGTAAAGTGATGTAAAAAATAACTTAATTTGTCATAGTACCTACTATAATTTTATGGAAATTCATGAAAAACACATATTTCTTAAAACAAATTGTTGAAGATTATACTGTTTAAGTTGTATTTTTATTGAACATCCAATTAGGCAAAGGAACCTTATCTTACAGTGTATATTAGGCTGTAGTTTAACAATAAATAAACAGAACTGCACATTGAAGGAAGTATGGAAAAAAGTGATAAATTTGATGAATGAATGTTCAGAACTCTTTATAACATTGTGTGTCTTGAATATCTGGTATAGCAGTTTTGAAAGTTCCAGGCTACAACAGTTCAAGTGACAGTTTACAACATATTTTTTCTTTCAAACACTATGCATTGAAATAGCACACAGTCTAAAGTTTGAGGAGATTCACAAAAACTTAGAGTTTGGACAAAGAATGTGATTGAACAGGAGATCTAACTCTATTGTTAAGTGTCTGCTGTTTACGGTAAATTAAAGATAGATTTTTAATAAAAGAAATTCTTGACATAATTATATAGCATATGGAATAAATAATTAACCCTTGATGTTCTCATATTCTGATTATTCAATGATGAGAAGCAAACACTTCAATTAGAAACAACTGTGGTTTTGGGTTTACAGTTTTGATGCACAGGATGTAGGGGCTTTGATATATGCTGACCAGTTTCTTCAGTTATCAGCTCTGCTGCCTTCAACAAATATCTATGGTCTTGGGGAGCATCGTTCACCTCTGAAACTTTCAACTAATTGGCAACGCTTCATAATGTTCAACCATGATCATGTTCCTGAAGAAAATGTGAGTTCTGCTAACAACTGATATTGTTTTTATTTTTTATTTATGTAATTTTTTAAACTTTCTTATTTTTTATTTACATTGTCTTCATATCATTGTAAACAGTTGACACATAATAGTGCCTTGAAATAGGAATAATATGTGTACTCCCAAGATACCATTTCACATTACAAAGTTGCTGTATACACACTGCAGACCTATTTTTTTACATAATGTAGTTGGAGGAAATGAAATATCAGACGACATCCTGTTAGTTAACTCCATACCTCTAGTGATGTCGTCTTCCTGACTGGGCTGATAATGCAATCAAATTGCAGTGAGCTCCTTAAAAGCAAAGCTTCTGATAATATGTGTTCAAGCATAAGGTCATAGCTTCTTATATTAGACTGCTTTATTATGGGTGTTTCAAATATGAGAGAGTAATCTATTGCACTTATTCAACCCCCACAAAAAGAACGAAAGAAGGAAATACAAGCAGAAAAATGAAACATTATTTACATTGACATAGACATATACTTGGCATTTACTCAATCTGAGTATCTTATAATTTCATTTTCTTCTTCTTCTTATCATCATCCAAAGACAACAAAGAATCCATCAATTCACAAATGGTTTTGTTTTCATTGCATTTCATCTTTGTTGGAGTTGTATAGTTCTGAATATCTAGTTTAATGGTTCTTATTACTGTATATCTGGGAACGCCAATGGCAGCCACAATGTACTCAATCGGCAGGTCACACTTGCCATTCCCTACTTTAAAGTAATCATCCACATTGTGCATAATGTGTGCCGTCTGCTTATGTACTGGTTTTCCACGTCCTATAGGTGAGGCTTTATAAGTGGCAGATGTATTACCTGTTTCCCACAACTTTCACATACTTGTATAGGTTTAAGAGCTTTGTGCACTCTCTGTTGCATGTCACTACTCGTGTCTGAAAGACTGCATAAACCTTGCAACTCTGTCTGGGTTGTTTTGGTTTTTATACCTGCACCAGTCATGCAATGTCCTTATCTGCCCTTCCACTGTCTCAAAAGACTGAACAAAGTATACCTTGTTGCTGTTTTGTTACACTACAGTGTTCCATATTCCAGTGAAACACATTCTTATACAGTCCTCAAAAATGGTGCCAGAGTAGATGTGATCAAAATGGTTTGGTCTCTAATTAAACTTGCAAAATTAAAGTTCCTTATTAACTTTTTATCTTTACTCAACTAAACCTTGTAAGAAAATCTTTAATCTCAAATAAAAACCAAAAGTTTTAAACATAAAGGTAAAAATCTTTTTCACTCTTGTATGTTGTTACTATGATAACATTTTAGCAACAGGGAAGCTTGTATTAAAATGCTTGTGCATTTCATTTGCTAGGTTAACCTCTATGGCAGTCATCCATTCTATTTGATGATGGAGAAAAGTGGGAAGAGTCATGGAGTTTTTCTACTGAACAGCAATGCCATGGGTAAGTTTATGGCTGATATAAAATACAGTATGTTTTAAATTACACCACAAACTTAGGGATCAGGTAGGATAACCTTCTTTCAAACACTTTGAATTTTTAGCTTGAAATAACTTTTGGGCTTAGAAGTCACGGTCTGCTGGAGTTTTGAAGTCCAGATGTTTCGTCTACACCTGCAGTGGACATCATCAATGGCATACTGTGAATCTACTTGGTGAAGGTTCAGTCCCAACAGAATATAGCAGTATTTATATCTGGGCCACTCACAGGGGATTAGCTCGGCTTGAACAGGAAGAGAGCCGAGCCAATCCCCTGTGAGAGGTTAGATATAAATATGGTACCTCCAACCAGCAATTCTGTTGGGACTGAACCTTCGCCAAGAAGGTTAAGACCATGCCACTGATGATGTACACCACAGGTATGGATGAAACATCTAGACTTAAAACTCCAGCAGACCACGACTTCTAAGTCCTGAAGTAATTTCTAGGTATAATTCTGACTCCGACCATGAAAGCTTCCAACTACTCACGACTTTAAATTTGTTATTGTTATTAGGATGATGGGTTCCAGTGCTTCATTTCAGTGCAAGAGGGATTTAATGAATGAATCGGTTGATCTTACAGGAAGGGATTGAAGTAAGTAGATATGTGTGATTTGAATAAATTATTCTAAATAGTACCCCTCCAACAGTTAAATCAGATTGTCGACTGAGCCTCCAGCAGGAAAGATGCAAAGGGTTTCTGCTGCTTACTCCTGCAGGGCAGTCAAGAGTTGTGTCATCTTATCTGCCAGCATCCATCCATTTTGAGTAGCAATAGCCATTTAAAAAGCACCCACAACAAAGTGCCGCCAAATTTCAGAGGCTGTACTGGTTTTGTGTTAACCAATCTCGTAATCATGGACGCTGTACATCTTCGTCATGTATCTTGGCTTCCAGATCATGGTGCAGCTCTTCCACTGCAGCTTCCAACATTTTTTTATTTTCCTTCACCTTTATAAAGTAAATAAAGTAAAATTGCATTCAAAAGAACATTGAAGTTCTACACTGTTTTGTCTTTTATCAAATTGTTCAACGATCTCATCCATTTTCTACACTGCTTGAAATGGTCTCACTCACACGTCTTGCTCTCGCATGA
Organism: Tenodera sinensis; assembly: GCA_030765045.1. Taxonomy (NCBI): domain Eukaryota; kingdom Metazoa; phylum Arthropoda; class Insecta; order Mantodea; family Mantidae; genus Tenodera; species Tenodera sinensis. The sequence continues at coordinate 175,926,196 of CM060963.1, read as the reverse complement.
GTCACTAGGTTAGTGAAACTTCCTTATTTTGCACATTTTATGATGAAATTCTGCGTCACCAAGCCTATAATTGCACATATTTGTGGTTTATTGCTTCTGGTCCACTCCCTGTTCACCATGGCATCTGTTGCAAAAATTCTTTATCCATCTCTTTTTTCTTTTGTTTCCTACTTTTTTCCCTTCACCTATTTTTCCAATCTTTTTCATGCTGATCTAGACATTCTTTCACTGTGGCCCCTTTCATCATCTTGTTTTCATTTGTCTGCTGATCTAACAGTTTTCTTGCTGGTTTATGTGCTCTTCCATTGCATCCATTTCATCTTCCATTCCAGATTTAATTTCTTCTAACTCCTTTGCAGTGTCATCTTTCAGCTCTTTCAAAGTTGCATTTATATCAGTGTTTATATACAGCGTTCCACTCTTAGATGACAGTATGGAGTTAAATGGGATATATCTGTCTCTATCTAGCGCATACAAGTTGCCATTAGCCGCGTCCTTTTCTAACCTTGCGTTGTTGCCAGATTCCTAATAGCATGGTATAAATATTCATTTGTTATAAATTTCAGATTTGAACACATTATCCTATGCAGAATTTTTTTCTCTATCAGGTTATATCCTTTTCAGAGTCATTATACATTTCTATAGGCCCAAATTTCTTCAGAAAACGTTTTTTTCAATTGAAGTCCGATATTTACTGTTTGTATACTCATCACGCACTAACTAACAAACTAACTGCTAGAATGCATCTATATTTTTTTCTTAGGTAGAGTAAACTATAGTGCTACTACCTGCCTACTTTGAATTCTCTATGTTTACCCATTTAAGTGTTATAATTTTTTAAATTAAATGTTTTCGGAAAATTTTATATCTGTGCACTGCAAAAGTTACGCTGTGTGAAACTTTTTTGTTATTGAGCTTACATCAGGGAACCAGCGAGAACAAATGTTGAGGAAGGTTGGAGAAAGTTTTTAAAATAAACCAAAAGGCAGTAACTTCTTTCTTTTATCCAGTAAGGCAAACAAAATGTATTCATCTATTCAGCGTATTCTCGCGCCAGGCCTGAACAGAAGATAGTATAAGGAGCAGCACTAACATTAGTTCGAAAGAAACCGTGTGTGTAACTGTGAGCTGTTATTGCGTTATTTGTTTAATATTTTTGTAAATATTTGTAGTTATAGAGGGGGAAACTAGGAAGATAAATTAAGAAGTAAGGAACGCCAAATAATTATGAATGTGTTAGATTATTTTTTAAGCAAAATGCGTGTGAGGCAGTAAAAGAAACAGCTAAGGCTATCGGGTGTTCAGAAGCAGTAGTGTGTATGATTAAAAAAGAACTAATGAAAGGACCTCTAAGAACGCCATCGAAAAAGAAAGCAAAAAGGGCGGGACTACACAAAACGCTAGGTTAACGCAATATGATTGAACAGTGCAAGGTGGAGTACGGCGAATTGTTCATTCTTTACAGTTTGCAAATATTCCACCCATGCTGAATATAATTTTGTCACTATTCAACAGTGATGAGACCCTACCAAATTTCTCAAGGGTCACTCTTAGTCGGTTCTTACATGATTTGGGGTTTGAATATGAAAGAAGGGGTAACAAGTGCATATTAATAGAAAGAGACGATACCATCAGATGGCGACATAAATATCTAAAAGACGTAAAAAGGTTTAGGGACCAGGGGAAATCAATTGTTTATACAGACGAGTCATTTGTAAATTTAGGTCATACAGTGACAAAGGCGTGCAGGGATACCAAAGTTAAAAGTGTCCGTCAAGCAGCAATTGAAGGACTAAGTGCAGGACTCCGGCCACCTCGAGTCGCTCGCGGAGAAAGATTCGCAACTAGTACATGTTGCAACACTGCGCTCCATTTAACGTGTACTGTCTTCTAAGGGTGGAACGCGCTTTAGCTTCAGTGTCAATACCTAGTTGGAAGTTCATTTACTGTGCTTCAGCCTTTATACACTTCATTTCATTTCTGATCTCCTCCATTCTGCATTTCATTTCTACCTCCACTTTTTTCTCAGTGTCATAGCCAAGCTTGGGTTTTATTCATTTCAGTTCCCAGATTTCTTCTTCTGTAGTCCAGCCAACACTTTTAAACATTTCCTTTATCATGATATTTATATCCTACACTTGACACAGTGTGACTTTGTGCAGTTTTTCAGTCACTTTGCTAAGGAGACCTAGTTCAGTGGTGTCAATTATAGCCCTAAGTCGCAATGCCACACAGCAAGCCACTTGCTGTGCCCAGAGCATAGCGGGCCAATACGTTAGAAACCAGTTCAGTGAAGGTTTTCACATGATGTTCACAGAGCAATGGCAGCATGGGAGACTGCAGGTTTGAATCACCTGGACTCGTTTATATGGTGTGGGTCTTTTGAATTCAAATGGGAAAAACATTCTTGTGTAAAGTTTGTCGGCAATAGTATACAGTACCTAGAATGCAATCACTATGTCAGCTAAAAAAAATGGAACATACAAAGACATGAATTGAAACACTAGGCAGCATACAGTGATCTTAATTTTAGGAGGAAATTGCCAATCCCTATTACGAATTACGTTCTGTTTTATTTCACTTATTTGAAAATAATTTAAGTAAATATTCTCTTATTTTTAATTCTGAACTGCTAATAATCTCCATTGAAGTATAACAGGATCTGAAAACTACCATATTACATTTTCTATCAATATGCATAGAAAACACTATAACTTGGTATCAAAGATCTCGGATTAAAAAGTCATAAAATATGTCCCTCTAAGAGGTGAGGCAATATTTCTACGTAAGCCCTCTAAAGTAATTTAATATGAAGTTATAGAGGTTGCAGAAAAGCTCCCTTAAATCAAGAATTGTGAATATAGTTGGTAAGGTCAGAATTCAATTGTCTTTTTTTCCGTGGCTTGGTCTGGCTGCGCATTGGAAAAGATAGTGTCCGCGAGAATTAAGTGATTTATCCGTATAAAGTGTCTTTCAGACAAACATTCATAGTGGTGTAGAAAGACAAAGTGACAATGTATTGAATAAATATATATTTGGCAAAGCAGCATGAAATATAGAGAAAAATATGGACTTATGAACATTTATAGTCTGTGCACATGCAGTTGTGGACCCCTAGCGTGATTCGAAGGGACACCAAGCCATTTGATTATGTGATTTGTGTTAATATGTTGAATATATTTCTTTAAAGCTTAAAATAAAAACAGTACTATAAAGTGGATCTATATAAGTCATTAATTTACCTATTCGTTGACCCGTACTGCATCTGAGATACAAATAGAATAACAAAAAAAGGTTGTTCATGCTCATCGCTGGTCTAGCCCGGCAGCGAAAGTTAGTGGCCACATCAACGCGAGTCGTCTTGGATGTTGGTACCCTATTTAGAAACTTATCATTGCAGAGGTATATGATTATTCTTCACGGTTTGAGAACCACTAACCTAAGGACGAGGGCAGGTTTAGTAATCTCTATAAGGTGAGTCAAATCGCCAGAAAGTGTAACAGTGTTTCATTATTTGAATAATTTTGTAAACTGAAGAGTAGTTTTCTATTTATGGCTGATACACTAGAAATGCTGTTCTCTTCGCACATCAAACTTGTATTTGTACTATATATCCTTCTAGGGCAATTCTTAAGGAAAACATTTAATAAGGTTTACGTACTTACCTTGGACCAGCCAAGCTGTGACAGATGACGGCTGATAATGTTCTTACCGCTGTTATGTGTTACATAATTCGGTCAGACCGAAGTGGTCTTTGCCCACTTGTGTACTGAAGTGCATCTAATATTGACACCACTGACCTAGATCAACCTTTCACTTCACTTGGTTTAGTTTTCAGTATCAGTTCACTTTCTTTTTGATATAGCAGCATAATGAAATATGCACCACCAATTTCTTCTTTGGTCCATTTTGCTTACTGGGAAGTCAAGCTCACAACTTCTGCAATGTCTCCTGAAGTAGCAGCTTTCACTGACATCCCTACAGTCATCACAAACTGTGTCAGAGAACAGCAGATTTTGTTGCACCAGAAACACACTCAATAACTGTCTGCTAATTTGCAAACATGCTGGCTTATGTAGCCACTGGAAGTTTCTTGAGAACATTCTAGAATGTTTATGCTGGAGGAGCACTCCTGCGCATACTCATTTCTGTGTATCACTCCAACTACCCAATGCCAACCTCTCAATAACCTGGGGCCATAGCTGTGGTATAACAATATGTTTAAGATGTTTGCATAAGAAATAAAATGTGCAGTAAAACTTTGTTTATCCAGATCTCTGGATTATCCAGATCAGATTTGTAGATTTTTTTTAAATACAATGTCCACATTAGACACCAGATTTAACTGTGATAGCAAGAACGTAACTATAAGTACATCAAATATTTTCCTTTTAGTTTAATTCAATGTATGGTTCCTGTATAAATTGTACAATAAATTATGGTAATACAGCCGTACTGTACTGCAAAATGCTGCCTGTAGAGTTTAAGAAAGGTTTAGTAGTGTGTCACATGGTGCTGATGCGGAGTGTCTCACCAGCTATACATAGCGCTGGAAGAAAGAGTTGACCTTGATCCTTACCCATCGCTACACCTCCCTCAACCTCCTCAGTTTTCCTATAGTTTTCAAACAGCACATGTCATTAAGTTTATTGTGTGTGTATCAACTGGATTGTTTTTCTGTCTCATCAAAGTATTTGGGAGTGTAATTCAGTGTACAAGCTTAAAATGACATCAAAGTGAAAGAAGGTTGTGGTTTCAATGGATAAAATGTTAGATGCTATTAATCGAATTGATAAAAGAGTAACATTGAAGAAAATAGCTGCTGAATTAGGAGTTGCTGCAGACCAACTGACAAACATTATGGTGTACTTGGAGCGCCAGCCCGACACAATCCCAGCTGAACTACGAAGGCTGTTCAGAAAGTAACCTCCGATCGGTCACAGTGCGGGTAGTGGGGGGAGTAGCGACGCCATCTGTGCATTCACGCACTCAGCAGGTCAGTCGGCATCAAGCCGTGGTTGAGTGAACGTCGTACCTGCGCTAGTTTAGTGTTTGTGGCCGTTTGAAATGTGTGCTGCAATAGAAAACCCCGCCAAATGTGAAGTGTGTGCTGTTATAAGGTTTTTTACAGCCAAAGGATACTGCAGCAGCTATTCATCGTGAGCTTTGTGCCGTGGACAGACCAAGAGTTATGAGTGAAGGAGTGGTCCGTGAATGGGTACGTTTATTTAAAAGTGGACGAGAAAACGTTCATGATGAAGAGAGGAGTGGTAGACCATCATTGGTGACGGATGAACTCGTTCAGACAGTTGATGCAAAACTTCGTGAAAACCGACGTTTCACAATGTCGGAGTTGTCTACTGATTTTCCACAGATTTCTAAGACTCTTGTACGAGATAGTGACAGCAAGATTGGGTTACCGTAAGTTCTGTGCACGATGGGTGCCCAAAATTCTTACCGACCACCACAAAACTCAAAGAATGGCCTCTGCATTAGACTTTCTGTCACGTTATGAGGACGAAGGTGAACCATTGTTAAACAGAATCGTGACCGGGGACGAAACCTGGATTAAGTACGTGAACCCTGAGACAAAAGAACAATCAAAGATGTGGGCACATTCAAATTCGCCTACCAAACCAATAAAAGCCCGGCAAGATTTTTCTGCCCGAAAATTGATGGCAGCGGTGTTTTGGGATGCAAAAGGGGTGTTGTTGGTTGAATTCATGGAATGTGGGACGACCATTAATCAAGACGTGTACTGTGAAATACTAAAAAAATTACGACAGGCTATACAGAACAAACGCCGTGGTATGCTGACTTCCGGTATCATTTTTTTGCACGGTAACGCCCGTCCTCACTCTGCTCGCAGAACAACAGCCCTTCTTGAGTCCTTCAAGTGGGACATTGTCAACCATCCAACTTACAGCCCAGATCTGGCGCCAAGCGATTATCACCTCTTCATGCATATGAAGAAATGGCTCGGGTCCCAGCGGTTTGATGACGACGAAGAGCTCAAAGATGCGGTCACAGGCTGGCTCCAAGCACAAGCGGATGATTTTTATGCAGAAGGAATTTCAAAGCTTGTGAACAGATACGATAAGTGCCTCAATCGTTATGGAGACTATGTAGAAAAATAGTGCAAAGATGTAGTTGTAAGATGTATATATTAAAATATTTTTATTTAACTTGGTGAATTTTTTGCAATCAACCGGAGGTTACTTTCTGAACGGCCCTCGTATTAATGATAAAGCATTTGCGTAACCGTACTTCATTCATTGCTTGAACACTGATGTACAATGTAAGGAAGCTCGTGCCTTCTCTCTTGGAAACAAAAGTCAGTTGGCTCAACTTATTTTGGACTTCAAGGGTTTGCATGCTACTATAGTCACCTAAGTGTTCTAAACAGAATTAAGGGAATTTGAATCTACAAAGTAATACTTTTATCATATCATACTTTAAATGTTTAATCAAAATAGTATTTACGTTCCATGTAGACGCATATTCCATTATTCCTTGTATTATAAGAGATTACTATGTACCAAAAAGTGCCTGTTATCAAGAAGTATTATAATTCTGCATTAATGAGTAGAAATGTAATATATATAGACTTCCCAGTACAATGCTGAAACTGGGTTATAGATTATGTCATATGTAAAGATTTTTCTTTACATGCCAAAGAGATCATTAAAGAAGAACAACTCCTTTTCACAGTCCGTGTATGAGTTGCCACACCCTCATTTCTTTTCAGGTATGAACAGTGTAACGTACCCAGCGTCAATACACTCAGACTCATTCTTACTCCCATAACTGTAAAGTAATTGCTCAAGTTTAACACAGCTAGTCTTAAATAATTTATTCTTCTCATAATGTGTATGTTTAATTTAAAAATATTTACTCAGGAGTCTCCGTCTAGGGGATATGTGAATGGCAACCACAAGGTACCCAAGCTGAGCAGAACATTACTTCCACTGACTGGTGTTTTGCTCCTCACTGTAGCTTTTCTATCTGACCTTACCTTGGTCATCTCTTGTTCTCTTCCGACTCCGATGCTATTAGGGTTCATGAGGGCTAGAGAGTCTTTATTTTTCCAACCTCTCCATTTCTCTAAAATATTAACCCCGAACATACTGACCTGTCATGGCATGTAATACGTCCTCTGATTGGTAATCAGGGGATATGGTCGGTGAATTTATTTTGATAATTCTCCTGGTCAGGTCTGTGAGACCTGTAAACCAACGACAGGTGTGGTCCTCCAGACATTCTGGGGGTTGTGAGAGAGCGATGTAACTGCCAAAATATAAAAATATGGTGCTCTCTAAAAAGCGGTTACATTTACTGCTGTTGTTCTCTGCTACATTGGAGAGCAAGAGGATTAATGACTTCATTGTCAGAAATCCAGCATTAGCTAACAACTTCATTCAAACGCCACACATGTTTAAAACTGAAGTCTGTGGATCAATTGTTTCTTGAGAAATGATGTGACTTAAATTTTTGTATTTGTTAAGGTCTTGTAAACAATACTACTATGTGCTGTACATAATTTTGTTACAAGACAGTTGTTTTGTCATCATAAATGGCAAGTCTGCTTGTTTAAGAATTTTGTTTTGCTTATTACCCATATAACCCGGATTATTGAGATTTTTTACATTCTGGATTGCCTTTTTCCCAGTTAGTCCGAATAAACAAGTTTTTACTGTATATCTTACAGTTTTTGGAAACAGCCTATTAGGAATATTTTTTGTATAATTAGTAAACGGTAAGAGATAGGCAAACTTTGTACTGTGTGAATAGTTGATGCACATTTAAACTTTTCTGTTCTACTTGCTGTGCCCATATATAGTGAAATTATATAATGTAATAAGAAGAATATAGTAAATTTATGTGGTATGTTTCATCAAAATTACAGAGGTAATTCTTCAGCCTGCCCCAGGCATTACATTTCGCACTCTGGGTGGAATCTTGGATTTCTTCATTTTTATGGGTCCAACCCCACAGGAAGTTATCCAGCAATATACTGATATTGTAGGGCGACCATTCTTACCACCATATTGGGGACTAGGATTTCATCTCTGCAGGTATTCTTAAAACTTTGTACACACACTGTATGCAATTTTCTTGTTTTTCCTTTTCTTCCTCTACATTAATCCTATTCTTTTTACTTTGTTTCTGTCAGATTTGGTTATAAATCACTCAACAAGACAAAAGAGGTATGGAGTAGAACAAGGAATGCTGGAATACCATTGGTAAGTAAAGTAAATCAATACCATTTATTCACAAATCTTTGTCATATGACATATGATATGATTTATTGAGTACTAAAGAGAATACATCTTGGGCTAACCCTGAGCTGGGCCCTGGTACTTATCAGCATTAAGCCAGCGCTGAAATACATTTATATGCTGGGTACAAGTTTGCTCCTTTCTATTATTAATTTTAACTTCTTCCCTTCTCTTCTTTTCTAAGTATTCTTTCCCATTGTTTTTCGCTATTTGTCAAACTTTTGCCTTTCCCTGTCAATAATCTACCTCTTATTTCAACTTCTTATTACTATCACTTCACTTGGCCTGGTTCTTTTTAACCTGTTTCTCGAGATTTTTCGCTTATACTTTTTCCCTATTCTTGCCTCTTTCCCTTTTGCTGTTACTAAGCTTGCATCACTTGCCACTTTTATCAACCCTTCTTCTGAATACCTGTTGTTTCGTTTCACTTGTTCGTGTCCTCTCCTTTACCTCTTATGATCTCTTTTTGTTCTGTCTTTCTGCAATTTTGCCTAGCCATTTTTTAAGCCTTGTCAATCTTGGTGTTATGTTCCTTCTCTTGGCTTTCTTTGCTTAGTTTTCATATCTTTTCTAATGCCTTGTGTTCCCACACTTAATCTTTGTCATAGTTATGATGAAAAGAAAGTGGTATGATTCTTGCTTGGCAACTGAAAAATGAATGAATGATTGAATTTGTGTAATTTTTACATGGGTTTTCATGTATTTTAAACAGTTAATTTCATTAAATATTTGACATAGAAGCAATGTCGACAGTGAAGTTTCATTCATGTTGAAATAAGAAGAGTCACACTAATTTTTACAATTACTTCACTCACTTGTTTATTAAAAAACTGGAACGTTTTCGAGAGATGTCTCTCTCATCTTCTGCAGATGGTGACTGAGGTTTGAAGTTGGATCCTACATCTACTAGGGTTGCATCTTGCTGCCGTCTATCGGTAGAGAGGCAGACGACATTATAAATTTTGACATCCCGCCAACAAACCATCTGATGGAGCTTTGCCTCTCTACCGATAGACGGCAGCAAGATGCAACCCTAGTAGATGTAGGATCCAACTTCAAACCTCAGTCACCATCTGCAGAAGATGAGAGAGACATCTCTCGAAAACGTTCCAGTTTTTTAATAAACAAGTGAGTGAAGTAATTGTAAAAATTAGTGTGACTCTTCTTATTTCAACAGTTAATTTCATATTTGCTCTATCTTTCTGTATTGTTCAAGATCTCAAATGGGAAAGTTGTCTATTATAAGAATTTGTGCTCTCCACTCTTGCAAATGGACCTTTTACCTTGTGGCAGTTTTCAAAAGACACGTTGCTTGCACATGAGCTATGAATTCTTTATTTCAGGGCAGTATTTAGCAGGTAACAGGTAACGTTTTACAAAATGGCATAGGCAAGGATTTTCTTGAAATAAAGTCCAGATAATTTAAGTTTAGAATGAGTTCTTTAACAAATCAACTTCTTTTAACAAGTTTTTGAAACTATTGTCTGATACTATTTGGTTAATTTCTTTATGGCAAAGTTTTTTAAGTTGTGTCTTGCGTGCTCATTGCATGTCCTTTTCATGGCAAATTATTATTTCACTTTTTCTTAGGCGAACTTATATCCATGAAAATCCATTACACATTGTTTCTTTTACATGCTATCACTTGCAGATTATTTGTTCTTTTTACTTCTTATTTCAGAATTATTTATGTGGTTCTATTTGTGACTTAATTGCCATGGATTACACAGAAATTTGCCTCCTTTTTCTATTACCTAGCATCACAGCTATAGTGAAGAAGATTGACTATCGATTCCTGTTGGTTTCTACTGTTGGTTTCTAAGCTTAGCAATGGTTGTTTCTCTTTTGTTTTTCTCTTCACTAATATACATGATTAACACCGGCTGTACTTTATCGTACCAAATAGTTTTGGATGAAATATTGAGATTAACAACACAAAATATAAAACACATAACATAAATTAATACAATATTTACAATACTCCTTTCTTGGCTTCCGGTATGGGCTGTATTTAAAAAAGTCAACAGGATGCAGCCCATACTGGAAGCCAAGAAAGAAGTAATGGGCAAAGGCTGTGGAAGTCTGCGTAATTACTTAATATTTACAATATTAGTGATCATAATACACAACTACTACCACCATGAACCAATACCTATTTGCATTCCTCCTGAATTAAATAAATGTTATAATCTTATAATTTCCCTTACAACCTTAAGTATTTTAATATTATTTTACTTTGCAGTGTAATATATTTCAAATATTTTATACTGAGAAGGTAAAGATTGTTTATTCTAACATACAAATAATGTGTTACAGGATGTGCAGTGGAATGATCTGGATTATATGGAGCATGCAAATGATTTCACTTATGACAAGGTGAAATTTGAAGGTCTGCCAGAATTTGTGAAAGAACTTCACAAGGTGAATATTTAGTTAACTCATTTCTTTTTCCCAAATCACTATCTGAAAAGTCTATTGAAGTTCATGATAAGCTCCACCTGAAGTAACAAAGGATGTTTAGCTCTTGAAACTTGGGAAGACGTAAACAAATAGGCAAAAAGCCTTCAGAGAATTAATGGAAAACAAAACCAACCAAAGGGATCCATGCGAAATATGTTGTTACGTTTATGTGGTTTGTGAGCAATTGTCATTATGGTGTGCAGATAAAGTTTTAATTCACATTTTACATCATTTGTTTTTACAGAAATCTGTACAGAAATGCTCAAAATGAGCTCTGGTGTGATACATTATTCTCTTACACTTTCCAAATATGTCTTTTATCTGCTGCCCTCATTCTTCAAATCTCTGGCAAAAGTTCCCATGTTATGAGTAGATTTTGAATATATAATAGCCAACTAATAATATCATAAGCAAAAATCCAATGTATTTTGTGGGGAATCATCAGTTTAAACTTGCTCCAAAACCAAGAATGAAATGATTCAATGGCCATCATGAGCCACATATGGTGAACCTTGCTTAGTGAAGCTTTTACCAGTAAACCATTTAAATTGTTAAAAGGTTGCAGCAAAATAGATTTCCTTGTAAACTTTCTATGCAAAGGAAAGCAGCAGTCAATTTATTGCCAATTATTACAGCCCAAGTTTAATTTTTTGCATCCTGGTTCCAAAATTGCCTGACCATACATGATTACTGTGGTAGCTGTTCAGTCCATAAGGAAGGTTATAGTAGAAAGAAAGTGTTCCTTATGAAAATAAGTTTGTTGTAAGCAAGTGCAAAACGCTTCTCTGGGTAAAAAGTCAGCTTCAGTAAGATCTTGGGCAGTTTGAATATAATATGAGTAAAGTCTGCTCTCGTAAGATTCTATGCACTGACATATAACTAATATGCTGTGTTGATTCTATATATGTTACCGCTGTTACTGTTGTGCTCTGTACAATTAAAGATTCTGTCTGCTAAGTTAGAGGAGCTCTTTGGTCGTTCACTATTTGAAACACATTTTTCAAAAAGGCCTATTTCTAAGATACATTCAACCCCTGTAATGTCTTGCATTGAGTGATTGTTTAGCAGGAAATTTTTCAACATACAAATGTGTTCCTGATAAGTAATTTATTTTCACCTATAGCTTTAAGACAACTACAATCAAAACTATACATCTTCATAAATAGGAAAAAAATCCTATGGATTCTGTGTGCAGTAGTGAATTTATTGATTTTGCCATGGCAACTGTTGTCAAATGAGCTACATAAAAATCAAATAGAATATACAAGAGAATGATGTAATCTTCATTTATTTACCACAAATATGGTAGCTCAGCAATGAAGTGAAATTGGTCGTATGTAACCATTTATAAAATCAATCAGTTAATAATTGTTCTAATACTCACAAGTCATCAATTATTAATTGATTGAACTTATAAATGGTTACCAATTTAAGTTATTTAATTAATAACCCAGGAAATAAATTGCTTACGTTTGTTCATTGCCATTGAGGTATGTTATCTCAAATTTGAGATTCTCTTGTGATCTACCAGGAAATACAAATCATTTGGGGAATTTAATGCTGCACTGGCAGGTGACCATGGTAACTCAGTGGTTAGAGTAGCTGTGTATAGAGTGGCAGATACACGGTTCAAATCGTGGCTATGACATTGAATTTTTCAGGTCTAATTCTACCTGAAAATCTAGACCATATATGTTTATCAATTTGATTGATTGTTTTTATGTCCTTTGTCAGTTCCTCCTAAAGATTTCCTGCATGTTCAATCATACATTTTATATCAAACTCCATGTTATATCAATAGGTTTCAAGATTTCTAGTACATTAATTATGTATGTGAGAGAAACATTGCAAATGATGAAGTTATTGATCTTTAATTACCATTGTTTAATTTGTGGCACTTATGCTTTATGAAGTTGTACAGCATACTAGGAAATACATTTCTTGTTATGATTGTTGCAGTTGGGCATGCATTATATACCACTGATAGACCCTGGAGTGAGTGCTGCAGAGAAGCCAGGATCTTATCCTCCTTATGATGATGGCATAAAGATGGACATCTTTGTGAAAGACTCTGAGGGAAAGCCATTTGTTGGAAAAGTAAGTAATATTTTCACCTCAATGAAAAAACTGGAGCTATTAACAGTGAAGAAATGTAAACCAACAAATCTAATGAGTATTTAGAGACTAAGCTTTACTTTCTCTACCACATTTAGTAAAGTAGAGGAAGTATTGTATTCCACTCAAAACTTTGATGTTTTTGAGGCCTCCTGAATTCAATAAAAGCATTTTTAGAAAATGGTCTGGGTGTGTGGGTATGGATGGGCAGGTGCACACATGCATGTGTGCGCATGCGTGCGTTTCCTGGAGACAATATGAGAATAACTTCTCTCTATCAGTCAGGTGAATTCTGGAATGGCTTCCAAGCTTTCAAGAGCTAATGTCACTCTCATCTTCAGGGAATGATGAATGTCTTAGTCACCTGTGTTTAGTCTGGAGGGGGAAATCTCCCGCTGCTGCTGCATGACAGGCTTGGGTCCCATGCAGGAAGCGGATTCTGCTGTCCAATGGTTTGTGGAACCAAAGCTCTCTGATTGACCTGTGCAGGAAGAATGCTGGCACTAAAGCCAGGGCTGGTCTTTGGCCATCTGACAAACGTTCCAGCGTGTTTGTTGAGCACTAAGTCCCAAACAATCGAGAACTTTGGCTCCACAAGTTTCTAGTCTTTGTTATATAATAATAAAAAATGAAATATTTGTCAACTGTTGTTGCTCCTTTAGCACTCTCAGGAATGCATTTTGAGGACAATTTCTGCTGTTGCGTTTATAAACTATTTGATATCCCCAGCATCACTCAAAGCAAAGCCTTTTTGATTATTTACTTTCTGTTTGCTCTCTAGGTGTGTTTGATATTCCAGAGCATCTGTTGGCATTTATTTGTTGGTGCACATGAAATAACTTACAAACCATCATATATACAAATCTAAAATGTCATGTACAAAAGTTCGAGGAAAATTTATTGTTAGATTTCAAGCGTGACTAGTTTTCAGATCTGGTTGAAATTGTGTAAATTTAGAATTTTTTTAAGAAGAACCTCCTGAAATGACAAGTTTTAGAATAATTTCCTTAAGTATTCTTAATAGCTAATTTTACCACGGCTATCAACTTATTTCTGACACATAACGGATGCAACTAAACTTCAACTCTGTGCACATATATCTATATGCTCTTTGCATTGAGCTAATATTTGTTCATTGCAATCTTCTTTGATAATCTTCGTGTTAAGTACTTTTAGATCCTTATTACCTGAATAAAAGCATGTTACCTAATAAGCTATCCTGCATATTAGTATAGAAAAGTGTCTTTCCAACTTCAGCTGAATACAACAATTTAAACTTTCCAGGTATGGAACAGAGTGTCAACTGTGTGGCCAGATTTTACTCACCCACACACAGTGGATTATTGGCTCAAGCAGATGAAACATCTTCATGGGAGAATACCATTTGATGGAGCATGGATAGTAAGTCAAGATTATTAAAGCTGATTGGCATTATGTACACTAGGGTGTAGGAATGTTCATAAGCATACCAGGTCAAGATGAGATACAAAAATATTTGATTTTAAATGTTAAAACCTTGAAAAATATTGCTTGCAACACACATGACAAAGAGGTGTCCATGGCCACTAATCCACATTGGAGCCTTTTCATAAATAATAGGAATTTTTGCTGATCACATCCATGTATACGAGGCGCAACCAAAAAGTAAATCCTGATCACGTCCAAATATGGCAGTACCAGTCAGACAGGAATGTGCATGTTCAGGAGTAGAGAGGAAGTGTGTAGGAATAATGTAGTAAAGTTTCAGTCTTGTGATGGCAGTGGTTACTGCATTGTGCTAGAAGAAAATGGCTACTGTGGTATGTCTCCTGCCAACTGTGATGTTCGTGCATTATCCAGTTTTTGCATGCTCAAAAGCAATCCCCAGCAGAGATCCTATTGTGTCACCTATATGGACACGACATTATGTGCGACAGTATGGTAAGAAGGTGCAGGCAATTCACTGAAGGACGAACCAATATTTGCAACAAAGACCATAGTGGCTGACCATCCATGGTGACACCAGAAGTGTTGTAAAATGTATGGCAAGCAATTGTCTAGAACCAACGCTTACAATTTCAGAACTCTCTTGTCAATTCCCCCAGATGTGTCACTCGCTTTTGCATGAAATTGTCTCCGGCAGGAAAACGTTTCCACAATGACGCTGAGGTGCAGAATGAAGTGGCTCCATGGCTCTGGACATTAGTGGGACACTCCTATGACTTGGGCATACAGTTAGTGGTGCACCTTTACAATAAATGCCCCAACAATGGTGGTGATTGTGTTGAAAAGTAGCCAGTGAATCAATATAATTATTCCAATAAATATTTCTTACTTAGTGATATTTTTGTTCTCTTTATTGGTCATTGTGACTTATTTTCTGGATGTACCTCGTATCAAATGTATACAGCATATACAGAAGCCGCAGATTACAAAAATAATTCGTCTTTTATCAGTAATGAACCTGTCCACTATACAGAAGTGTGTATGTAGAATTAATTTAAACAGGAAGTTGGTCAGCTGAGCATAATGGGACATTGTTCAGTTTTCAACAAGACTTGACTTTTTTTGTGCACAGCAGTTGAATGAATCACACTCGCTGCTTCCTTTCACTTCACTCACTAAATAGCAAACCCTGGACTCCACTAATTGCATGCCAAGCAGCAATCACTGTTTGTCATAATTTGGAGAACAGCACTTTATGTGACGGTAACAACACTCACTCGCATGGTCGCTTACAACTGTTTGGATGAAAGTTTTTTTCTCAAGACGTGTGACATGACTGTCGAGAGCTCCAGAATGCACACAGGAAACAGGGGAGAAAAGAAGCACCCAGAGTTATTTGATCACATGTCGAAGGCATTCCCAGTACTTATGTTGGGGAGAGTGCCCCACCTCGTCTTCCTCTCCAACTAGTTGCTGGTGAGCACTGAAGCACACATTGCCAACTGTGGCTGGGCAAAGCCAGATTCATCATAATAACCTATACTCTGAAATGGATACTTAAAACCTCAAAGCATTTAAAAGATACACAGTGTATATATGCTATACACCAATTAGGATTATACCTTGTAGGATAAATGTACCGCATACTCAAACACTGGTATTCGTATGCTTTAAAAAATGAGATTTGCTCAAATAAGCATAACCTATTATGCAAAAATGATCAGCAGAGTATTTTTGCAGCTAGTCATAGTACAATGTGCAATGTAGGTGAGACTGGATTAGCATTATTAAATCTAACACAAGCACTAGGGTTACTAGATTCTCAAAATGAAAATTAAGAACACTTATTGTTATGGTATACAGAAAGAGAGACTAAAATAGGTGATTACGGATAGTGAAGTCTCATATGGGGTAGTATTCTTTTAAATTAAAAGCAAAAAATGTCTATTATATGCAGAAAATTTATATTCCATAATATTTACAGAATATATTATCTGCCAGTTCTGCATACACTTGTACAAATGAGCACCAGTCTCTAGGTCTGGATAATACACTGCATTCAATTCTTGGTGATGATCCTGTACCTTTAGATAAGGTGCTGCAGTTTGTTGTTGAAATTGGGTTCACAAAACAGTGTAACTTATATTTTATTCTAGACTTTCAAGGTATTTTACTGTTTTAACTACTTATCATTTAACCAGTTACTTTTTTAAATTCTGTTTTTTAATTTTTGGCTGTTTTAACTTTCAGTTTTTTTAACATTTTAGCAGTGAACCTTCACAGCTTGTGAGTTTACCAGTTTTTATCATCTGACTTTGGGCCCTAAGGACCTAGCTTTCAATGGGCTCTTAAACCCTACTCACTCACTGGAATGAATTGAAAGTGATCAATTTTATATATTTACTGCTATTTCTAGCCATGTGTAATAAAGCATTACTGCAAACAATACTCTCATAAAATTCTCTGCATGATTTATTGAATTGAAATAAGTCAACTCATTTATTATTAAGTCTGCTGAACTTTTAGATTTTACCAGAAATAAAAGCAGAGATCAGACCACAGCAAAATTTGTGTTCAGTTCCATTTTGGTTGAGATCTGGTACAGTGCTTATTTTGTATGCAGTTTATATTTTGGTTACTATTGATGCTCCTATTTCTTGGGTTACAATGATGTTCTGTATGTGCAGGATTTTGTGTTTCAAAAGCAGTTAACAACTGAATTACACCTACAAAATCTTCTGGTGCTGCAACAATTATATTATGTTCTGTGGAAATTGCTATATAATTGTTATCAATGTTGTTTGTACAGTCCATTCAAGGATCGGCCAGAGTTACACGTAAACAACTGGGAAGTCAAGAGTATGGAACCCTAACTACTGTACTAACTTACATTTGGCTTATCTTCATCAGAACAGACATTGAAATTGATGACCTTCAACACGAACACATTCCCTACATCTCCAAAAACAATTCTGGTTAACTCTGGTTTACGTGTAACTCTTGACAGAGGGCATGCTGGTCCCGACAAGACGGTCCAGCCAATCTATGAACACATTGTACATATTGTGTGGCCAGTGTATCTCTGGCCTTGACATCTCACAGCTGTGATGATTTGGATGGGGAAGTTTAACGTTGCCAATGTATAGTAGCGAGTTTCAGAAAATGGATTCTCAAAATTATCTTAACAATATAATATTTATTAAGTTCAAAACATTGAAATACAGGTTTCGGTTTTATTTTCATGCAATATCTTCAGTACACCACTATTCTGTTCAAATATTACCTTTACATCTGTTGTGGGTAGTAGCTGTTACTTTTGGCAATACTGGAAGTAACACACCAGTTGCTAAAACTTTCTGCTACCACCAATCAGCGGTCTCACTGCTAGGCGTGGCTTCCAAATGTAGCACTGTGTTGCCAACTCTATTTTACAAGGACGACTTGGTTTCAATTGCTTTGGTGTTTGTGCATGTTTTTTTCCAATAGGTAAACGATATAACAATTGTCTCCATATTCTACTATTCTGTGACCATTTATATGCATACTGTCCACATAAATTTACGAAGTAGCAATGCAATCTGCAAATGTGTGAAATGTTTCAAATGCCCTGTTTGAAATTCCCGCTAAAGAACTGACAACACCACATTACGAGGCCTTGAGAAATGTCAGAGCCGGAGATCCATTGGCCGCACAATAGATGAGTAGTTAAACAACATTTGTTTGCAATTTTTAGAAAATAGTCAGTCATTTGTATAATATTTGAATAAGGTAGCAACTGTGATGTGAATTTAATTTACAGATAAGTTGAGTCAGATATTGGTACACCTACATCACTTACATTTTTTGTCTTACAAATGGTCAAGACTCAAAAATGCGTAACATGATCCAAACATGTGCAATGTACACCTTTATGGGTTCGGTTATTGTTTAAAAAAATATTTTTCTAGCAATGTACTTTTAGATTATCATAGTATTTTCAGAAGTTTGTGAGCAAAAGTATTACTTTTGCTTCTTGTGTTATGTGACAGTATAAGTGAAAAAAGTGCAAATTTTTAACACTATGTAATAGGCAGCTCTCTCATAAAAAGAATAATTTAAATAAGTGTGTGTATATGTTACACATTTGAAACAAAGCATAACTGTCATTTTTACTTCCAGGACATGAATGAGCCTTCTAACTTCTGGTCAGGTACTAAGACTGGCTGCCCTAATACATCACTAGATCATCCACCATATGTTCCAGAAGGGCTAAATGGGGGGAAGCTTTACTATAACACTTTGTGCATGTCAAGTACTCAGAAAGCTGGCATCCACTACAATGTGCATAATCTCTATGGCTTTACGGAGGCAATTGTAACAAGCTTGTAAGTTTTTCTTCAATCACCTTATAATATTACTAGATAGAATTGGAACAGCTTTAACTTTCATTTAGTTTTTTTCATTAAAATTTTATGTAAATTTTTTTATATTAAAATTAGTATTATTAACATTGTCCATTATTTTTAAGGAATTTTGCATTATGACTTCTATTGAATAGAAGTACAGTAAAACCTTGTTTATCCAGACTAACTGGTACCAAACACAATCCAGAAAATTGAAAATCCGGATAATTTGTGTTAAATGGGTAATAAGCCAAAGTTCTTAAATCCTTAAATAAACAGACTTGCCGTTTATGACGATAAAAAACTATGTCTTGTAACAAAATTATGTACAGTACATAGCATGTATTGTGCACAAGGCATTAAAAGATATAAAATCTTAATCACATCATTTCTTAACCAAGAATCGATCCACAATCTTCCATTTTAAACACATGTGGCATTTGAACGAAGTAAGATCACACAAATATTTGGCGTACTTATAGTTACATTCTTGTTATCATAGTTAAATTTATGATCTAATGTGAACATTAAATTTAAAAAAAGAACTCTACAAATCTGTTCAGGATAATCCTGAGATCTAGATGAAGGAGCTTTTACTGTATTTCAAAGGACAATTTTGCAATTTTTTATAGTTTTCAGAGGCAGTGTACAACATTTGTAGGATTTTGGGATATTTTTAGATACTTTGCATTAAATTCCATTATAATAATAGAAAGAATATCGCATAATGTGTATGTTCTTGGTTCATTCCAAGTTTTACAAAAGTCTGTGAGTGAGTTTTCACTTTCTGTGCACCAGAATAGATAGATCAGTTATAATTTGTTTCCATTTGCACTTGTCTTCCAGCTCGTGGAACTTCTCTGTTTGGCACATCCAATGATGAAAACCATGTACAGAGAATCTCGTCTCGGTATGTCGTAGGTTGTACCCTGCTTATGTCTAATTCCTGTAGATCATCACATCCGTGGAGAAGAAATCCAGCCATATCTCTTGTTTCTTCTTGTTGAGTTTTTGTAGTAGTTCGTTGTAGGCTTTGGTTTGTGGTAATAACACTTCTAGTCAAAGTTTTATTTTTTTAGTCATTTTATTCATCCTTTAGCAATTACAATAAAGGACACGTCACAATTAGAAATTAACAAATTGAAAAATATCTACATGGTTTATATAATATATAAATATTATATAAATATGTACATTTATTTACTCTGTGTGCTTTGACTTTCTCTAGGTCTTCTAAGTTTTTCTTTTTTAGGCTTTCCCGTTCTAGTCAATAAGTTATAATTGGTACAATTTTTAGGTGAAACAGGGTAGTGGCTGTATTTAGTGACAGTTTGCTCAGATTTTTTATGCTATTTGTTGTCCTAGCTGCTAATACACGTTCTTTGATGTGTAGATCATATACAATGTCTCCTTGACTTTGTAACGTGATTCCTAGATATTTGAAGTGTGTAACATGTTGCAGTGGAATGGTTTTATATAGGATGAGATCCTCTACTGCGAGTCAGCCTCCTCTTCTGAAAGTCATTTTCATGGTTTTCCTGTCATTCAGTGTTAGATAATTTTCTTCAGCCCATGTTATGAGTTTGTTAAGGGCTACTTGGGCATTTTTAAGTCCTGGGATACAATTGTCATGTCATCTGTATAGGCATATATTTTGACATTTTCTGTGGCTAATTTTTACGGTATTTCCGCAGTGGCTATTATAAACAGTCTCATTTGGAAATTGAAACCCTTTAAATTTTTTAAATCTGGTTGAACTTGAATAACTTCAAACTGTACATAACCATTGTGAAAGAGTTACTAATTGATAAGAACATGAATTGGTGATATACCAATATATTTTTTACCCATGTGCAAAGTAATCAGTTCTGTAATTCTGAATCATTGAACAATTTAAATAATTCTTAGTAATGATATCCAAGGGTGTCAAACGTCTAGTATGTTCTCAAACCAGAGATTTACCTAACATGATAGTCAAAACTGACACAAAACACGTCCTAACAATTTTTAAGCAAGTGAAGCAGTAACAATGTTTAAAATTTTGTTAAGTCAAAATTTATTGCAATGTGATTCACTGTGTATATTTCATCCATTTCTTGAATTAATTTCCATTTCTGATGTTTACAGTGTTTTGAGAGAAGTACGAGAGAAGAGACCTTTCGTGATTTCTCGTTCAACATTTTCTGGTCATGGTCAATATGCAGGACATTGGACTGGGGATAATCTGTCTTCTTGGTCTGACATGAAGAAGTCAGTTGCACGTAAGTGACTTGAAATACAATTTCTGCTTGGTTGTTTTTCACATTTGTCTTTGTAAAACTATAAGCATATTATTTTTGTGTTGAACGTTAAAAACATTGTTCTACAGGGAAATGTACCCAAATAAAAATAAATAAATATATATATTTGTAACACTAAACAAAGCAGAAACAGGTAACTAACCTTCACTATCAACTTTTCACTCTACACTACTTTGTGCACTTCCTATATATGCACCTTATATATATATAAGGTGCATATATATATATATATAAGAACTCTGCTTGCCAATGCTTTGCGAAGCACAGGATTAGAAGTCCACGAAGAAGTACACTGTGTGGCTGACTGTGGCAGTAACCGTCGAATTGATGTCATTGCTATCGACAGGAAGAAAGGGACAGCTGAGATCTTAGATCCCACAGTGAGGTTTGAGACATCCTTAGACCAGCCAGCAGAAGTGGATCGTGAAAAGAAGAAAATATATGAGCCCACAATTCCATTCTTCAGTGCCTCATATAATATCAGCAACATCGTGGTCACAGGCCTATTCTTCGGAGCAAGGGGCACAATACCAAAATCATTTGTGCAATGGAGACAACAATATAAGCTCCCTAAACAGCTACAGCACGACATTGTCCTAACGACAATAAAATACTCTGTGGCAATATGCCGAAATCATTTGTATGGAAACCGTAACATTTCAATTTGAAAGTACTAAAATATAAAATAATCATTTAACTGTGCCATATACTAACAAAAACTTTGCCTTTTTTTTTTTTTTTTTTTTTTTTTTTTTTTTTTTTTTTTAATTTATATATTATATTATTATTAACCTTTTTATGTATTCATTTCAAACACATGAAAGCTATTCTGTGTCACATGGCAAACCTTTATATAAGGTCAGATTTAATAATAAAAAAAATAATATATATATATATAAGATATAGATTATATATATATATATCTTCTCCCTGGAAAATAGATCACCAAAGCATATGCTAATATTCTTGACCACCTGTAGACCAAATTGTACAAGAAAATGCTGGGTTTGGCAAAGAAGGAAGTAGTCTTCCATCAGAACAATGCTTGTCCTCACAAATCTATTGTTGCAGTGTTGATAATCATTGAAGTGGGTTATGATTTGCTGGCACATACACATTATTTCCCTGACTTAGTTCCATTTGTTTCCTAAACTATGAAAGATTCTTGATGGCAAGAAATTTTTGTTTAAAAACGTTAAATCATCAGTTGAGATGTATCGTTAAGTCTGCAGGAATCTTGACATCTACGATAGGATGAAGACCTTGGAGCATAGCTGGACTGAGTACATTGATGTTGAAGGATTGAAAAGTAGGAGCAATTTAAGAAATCTGTGGCATTATTTTGTACTTCATTCCAAGATCTTTTCAAGTATCCTGGTACTAAGTTTTGTTTAATGATACATTTACAACTCACGTGTTTCATACTGTGACAAAATCAGTCCAATTACATTTCTCTTTTTCTTCTAAACCTTTGTACAAAAACTCAATTCTCTTCTACTGACGTTAACACATTCTACAGTCTGTCCTGATATTACAACTCACAACTGTTTTCTTCTTGTCTTGACTCACTCCTTTCATTCTTCATGTTTCTGTCTCTCAAACGCTAACTCTGATGATACAATCACTCAACACTCGTGGCATTTGTCCCACTAGTTATAGTTTATGTTTATAACCCCCTCCTGCGTTTCTCATCATGAGATGATTTTGGCTCAGTTATGCATTGGCCACTGCAATTTTACGCATGGTTACTTTTTAAACATTGCCTCAGGGGTCTCTGTCTAGGGGATATGTGAATAGCGACCACAAGGTACCCAAGCTGAGCAGAACATTACTTCCACTTACTGGTGTTTTGCTCCTCACTGTAAGTTTTCTATCTGATCTTACCTTGGTCATCTCTTGTTCTCTTCCGACCCCGATGCTATTAGGGTTCCCAGGACTAGGGAGTCTTTATTTTTCCAACCTCTCCATTTCTCTAAGTTCTCTATAAAATCTTAACCCCTAACATGCTGACCTGTCATGGCATGTAATACGTCCTCTGATTGGTAATTAGAGGATATGGTCGGTGAATTTATTTTGATAATTCTCCCGGTCAGGTCGGGAGACCCGTAAACCAACGACAGGTGTGGTCCTCCAGACATTCTGGGGGTTGTGAGAGAGCGATGTGACCGCCAAAACATAAAAATATGGTGCTCTCTAAAAAGCGGTTACTATTACTGCTATTGCTCTCTTCAATATCATAATATTGGAGAGCAGGAGGATTAATGACTTCATTGTCAGAAATCCAGCATTAGCTAACAACATATATACGAAGGAAGTTGAGTCAGTTTACGAAGTAGTCCATTATCTTGGCTTGTTTTTTTGTAGGCTGCAGCCACACCTTGAACATTATTTTCAAACCGGTACAATTCGGCCATTATTTCTTCAAAAACATTATGGCATGTCACAAAATACTTGATATTCCATAAAGCACTAACAGCATCATTAAAATCCAACAGTTTATTGTACGGCTCTTCAGTAAATGGAGCAGTCCCTAATTTCTTAGCAATTTCTGTGCGGTTCATGTTGCCACTTCACGACATTCAAAATGTGTAACTTTTCAGCAAGCGTAATGCACTTCTTTTTCCTTTCACCCATGTTCACTTACAATGTTAATCACAACTGCAGCACAGAGCACAAATGACTGAAGCAAGTATGGTTTGGTATTTCACAACTTTGTTTGAAAATAGCTTAAAGGTTGCTCTCACTGTCATGCTGAGGGACTTTTTTGAGAAATGTACAGTGCGAGTCAAAAGTTTCAGCTTCAAATTTGAGATTTTAAAGAACAAAGCTGTTCTAAACATATAAATGGTGCATTTTGCTCTCAGGGATGTAAGCTATGAATGTATAAGCGTAAAAATCGTATGAATGAGAATCATATAAACAAAATAATTTTTCATAATATATGTTGTTAGGTAATGCTGGATTTCTGACATTGAAGTCATTAATCCTCTTGCTCTCCAATATTTTTCACTGATGATATTGAAGAGAGCAATAGCAGTAATAGTAACCGCTTTTTAGAGAGCACCATATTTTTATGTTTTGGCAGTCACATCGCTCTCTCACAACCCCCAGAATGTCTGGAGGACCACACCTGTCGTTGGTTTACGGGTCTCCCGACCTGACCGGGAGAATTATCAAAATAAATTCACCGACCATATCCTCTAATTACCAATCAGAGGACGTATTACATGCCATGACAGGTCAGCATGTTAGGGGTTAAGATTTTATAGAGAACTTAGAGAAATGGAGAGGTTGGAAAAATAAAGACTCCCTAGCCCTCGGGAACCCTAATAGCATCGGGGTCGGAAGAGAACAAGAGATGACCAAGGTAAGGTCGGATAGAAAAGTTACAGTGAGGAGCAAAACACCAGTAAGTGGAAGTAATGTTCTGCTCAGCTTGGGTACCTTGTGGTCGCTATTCACATATCCCCTAGACGGAGACCCCTGAGTCTACACAAACATCTAAAACATGGTTTTTGTGAATTGTACTATCATGTATTAAATTCAGTGTAAGCATAAACCATGTTAATTTATATCAAGCATTTAATGATAAATAAGAAATTTATACTACAGTCACACAAATGTTAAGGGGCACTTCCATGAAAATTAAGTGAGCAAATTAAAGAGCATAATATGTTTTAAATAAAAGCAAACAATATTTTGAGATACCATTTTCCACATCTTTTTATTTAAGAATATACAGGAAGAATTATATGTGATCTGAACAGAAGAAACACAAATAGTAGTCTTTTACAATAATGACAGCCTCATAAACATGTCCTTTTACTGTAATGAATTAAAAGGAAATTAATCTTTTCATGTCATAGAGTTAGCCATTTATACCAAAAATGGAAACAATAGTATGCACAGTTTATTACATTGCTTTTGGTTCAATATTTTATTAAGCTTCTGGTTTTTCTTCATGTTAATTTGTAGTAGAGCCTCAATTATACATCACTTGGTTAACTATTTGACTCATTAAATTGCATATTTTTCTTTTTCTTTTGATTTCTCAAATGAAAACAGTTCCTTGTATTTATTAATACTCAACATTACTGCATAATCCTGTCCTACCTAAATGTATAATATGCACTGCTGAAAAAAATATATAAGTGTTAAAAACATGTGTGAAATGTATAAAAGAAGTTTTACTGTATATTTATGATGTGTTGGTGCAAATGAAAGAGAATTTGGACATCTACGGTGTAAGAGGAGGTTTACAGAAGCATAACACATGTAATGGAAATAAGTCTATATGTTATAACACAGATTGCAGAAGACCCCAAAGTATTACTAGATAGTAGGCATAAAACTTTTCAGTTCACTTCCATAAAAAATGAGTACCATAAACGATCAACTTTTTAAAGAGAGAGTGTATAAATGGCTAATAAAACATCCTTTGCATAACATGCAAACATTTGACACAGGAAGCAAATGTGACATGTAAACAATCTACAAAATAGATAATATACTTGATTTATTAGTTGTAGCTAATGAAACCCATGTAATTACTGTAATTACTAAAATGGCAAATAAATAAAATAAATTGTTTTAATTACCTTAGTTATATTTAATTGTTTTGCAACGGAAAACTGTGTTGCAGGTGTATTTGATGTTTGGTTCATCTTGTATGATGATTAGCACTAGTGTTTTAGATTTCCTGTGTAGCTCCTATATTTATATTCTGGATTTTTTCTAGAAAAAAAGAAAAAAGAGAGCAATTTAAGGGGTATTCTCACTTCTGACTTAAAGGACCATTGTCAGATTTATCCATATATTTAGAGCATAAGTGAAATTGTACACAATTAATGATCAAAATGAATTTATATTACAATGATGAAAATGCATGGATCAAATAAAAGCTGTTAGTTTATTATTTTAATTACTTATATCCATTTAGTCTTAATTTATCTAGTTAAATAAAACATTTCATTTCTGTTGTAAAAGTAAGAACTAATTTTGATAAACATGTGATACAGTGGGTATGGCCCAAAATTCAGGATGTCAGCAGCAGCCAGTTGAGATAAATAGATGTAAGTAGACTCTTGCCCAGTGTAAACACCAGAAGTGCCATCATCAGCTAAGCAGAATCTTCTCCAGGTTTCCCTACCCTCTGCTTCCAGAACATTCTGGGAAAAATTTTAATTTATTTATTCTGAACAGTACATAGAATCCATTTAGCTGAATTAAAGGGAGCAGAGTCATGTTCAGTAATCTTCTTCGTTGTTTTTTATAATCTGTTGCAATGATTTTAAGCAAAGAAAGGAAGAAAGTAATATTAGAAACATGTTTAACATAATGTTTAATAAACAATTACTGCTGTATACAGTATCAAAATGTGCATTGCAATACTTCCAAAAAGCATTTTATAAAATAAGGAATTGTTTTCTATAGCTTCTTCTCATAATGATTGTGAGTAGCTACAGTATGCCACCATTTGATAAGCATTATATCTGTTGCTATTTATTTACTGATTTCTCCCACAAAACACCAAAAACACCTAAAAACAAATATTTTGTCTTATTGACAGTACTGTTTAAATATATTGTATTAAGATAAAAAACAAGAAAGGCTAAAAAATGTAACATTCTAATTTAAAAAATCTTATGTGTTGCACTCACATGACTTTCTCTACTCTTGTACTAACCATTCTTACAAACTCTTATTCCTATATCTTCTTCGTGTTAGTTAAAATAAACATTTGTACAAATTATCTTATTGCTTATTTCCTTGTAGGTGCAAGGGGAATATTGGAATACAGTAGGCTTTGTGCGATAGTCAAATCTTTTAAAGCTTTGAGATTCTGTTCTCTTTGTACACGTAACATATAAAAAAATGAACAACGATGACCCATTTCATGAAAGTTCCAAGTTTTCCGAAACTCACACACATAACAAGGTATATCTCCGAAATGGTTCACCCTACAAGAAAATTTATTGAGACATAAATTGTGTATTTTAGCAAGATCTACATTTTTTGTATAGTATAATTTGGTCTATCTCTAACGGTTTACCAGTTATGCAAAAGTCGTCCAGAGTAAATACGACTACAGGGGCTATAGCCAGAAAATTCAAGATATACATTTCATTTGTCATAAAAATATCTCAAACATATGACATTTTAGTCAAAATCGTTAGAGCCATTTTCAAGAAAATCAAAATTTTCGAAAAATTTTCCATGTAAAGGGTAGTTTAGGGTGGGGCTATTTTCTTCAAAATCTTCGTGTCACATCCTTGAACGACATTAAACTTAAATACCAACTTTGGTTTTTAACCGACTTTTCGTTTTTGAGCTATGCTGTCCACAGACTGACAGACACACAGACACACACACAGACCTTTTTCTAAAAATGCTTTTTTTGGATTCAGGGGCCTCAAAACATGTATTTCCGGTGAAATCTCGACTTCGAATTTTTGGGTGGAATACAATACTTCCCCTACTTACCAGTAGAGAAAGTAAAAACCAGAAATTATTCTAGAAATCCCTTGAAAAACTACAGCAGCAAAATTTAGATTACTGACAGAACATGATTATTTGGCCACTTATACAAAATAGGAATTTACACAAATCCTAATTGTCCTCTATGCAACAAAGAAGAAGAAATGACTGAAGATCATCTACAAACCTGTGAAATTCTATCTGTTGGATCCACTACAGAGAAATGTTGGAGAACAAGAGCACTAATGGCTTCATTGCCAAAGCCCAGCATTTGATAACAACAGTTACGAATACTAATTTGTAGTCTAGCTTACCTCTAATGCTTTGAATTCTTCGTCTGTTGTCACTCTGTTACTGTCAACTTCCCCCAAATCCCCTTGTCATCTGATCTAAGCATTGGATCAGAACTTAGCATCTACAATATCACACTAATAAATCAAGCCTGATGTGATCAGATTGCTACCACTCATTAATTTCACATTCTTCAATATTCTCACAGCATCTGTGACATTTCATAAGTCTTCTATTTTTCACCTGTCGAACAGCTTTGAGTTTCTTTTCATTGACATCTTAAAAATAAATAAACCACACTGACCATTCTTCACTGTGGCTGTTTAACACTATGAAATGATGCCAAATTGTTTTCATCTCATATATAGCATAGGTACACGTTCAAACCAGTATTATTAGTTTACATAATATTAATTTGCTAAGTATTGTTCAGTTTAGCCTTTAAGATTATGCATATACAAAATAAAAACACAATACAGATGTATTACCAGACAATATTGTAAACCAGTTTTCTATGCATATGCTTGGTGTAAGGAGCACTACTGTTGACAGTAAAATTTGTAACCCTCATTTGCACACAGTGACACTGTTAACTGCAGCCAACTATCTGTATCTAGAAAGAATTATGGCTTGCAACAGGACACCACAGACTTTAATAGGGTAGTGGTTCATGCCATTTTCTTCATTCTTGCTATTTCAAACATGGTGAGATGCTGCGTCACATGTTTGCCTAAATGTGTAATATGCCACACTGCTTGGCTCATTTTCCCACCTTCCACATAAGTGCAAAAGGATGTATGCATTGTCACCTGTTGCTGGACAGAGACTAATATGTTAAATTGATTTTCTTTCAGAGATCTTGAATTTCAACCTGTTTGGAATTCCCCTGGTTGGTGCAGATATTTGTGGTTTTAATGGAAACACAAATGCAGCTTTGTGTCAGCGCTGGAGCCAGTTGGGTGCATTTTATCCTTTCTCTCGCAACCACAATACTGATGATGCATTGGTATGACATTTGTAATTACCTTACATTAGCAAAAATAGAAAAACCTACTTAGCAGTATATGAGATGTGCCTGGAAATTAAAAATACAAAGACAGATATGACTCCGAAAACATGTTACCTGTCAATTCTTCTCTAGGAATGAATTACTAGTACACAGTTGCCACCATTACCCAAATGGTTGTTTAGTTTGAGAACAAATTTGTGCATCACAGAGGTTTGCTGTCCAGAATTTTTACCACATTGTGTTTTCTTTCTTTGTCTGATCATTGAATCAAATAGAGTGGATGTCAAATTTTGTGCAAATAGTAGTGATTGCACATTATAATAATCAGAAATCACTTTGGCCATCCGAAATTATAACAAGGAATACCAAACAGTCCAATAGTGATTGCACAAAAAAGAAAAACCACATGATAAATATCTATGGATAAAAATACAAGCCAGTAAAAGAAAAACCAATGCTTATTGTAAAAGTAATGCCATTGAACTTTGCATGAGAAATAGTCATAAAAGGAAATATTGCCTCAGCAATATCCCGAATAGTTTCGGCCATTGGATTCAAGAGCATGTGTAAAGAGAGAAGTAGTTTGTGAATGTATGTTATCATATTCATATAAAGTTAATTTTGGTGGAATCCTGACTTTAATTGAAAAAACATTAGCCCTTGTCATCTTGATCTTATCTGTTTAAAACAAAGATATCATCAGCTTCTTTTCATAAAATGCCACCATAAGTTTTTGATATTTCTATGACAAATGAAATTTGATCTTAAATTTTCTGGGAATAATCTGTAGTCCTCTTCATTCTGAAAAAGAACTTCTATGTAATTAATAAACTGTAAGAGATAGACAAAATCTTAACAGACAAAAAGTGTAGAGCAGGTCCAACTTGGTGCCTGTGGTATATTTTTCTGGCGTTCCTTCATAAACAAATGTTTACTCCAATGATTTCTAATATTAATTCAAATTTCAAGACAGAACATATTTCCTTCTAAATATGTTCCCAGTACACACCCATGAAGTATGTTTTCGTACACCTAAAGCTGTATTCATTACTTCCCCAACCAGGGCTTTCCCTTGCTCTCAAAAGAAGGATACTTGCCCTAACGGTGATTATGATGGCACCCATGCCTCCTTAGGCATGAATTAAGTGTGCCCAAGTACATAAAGTTGGAGAGCATTGGTAAAGATCTTTTAAATCACACAATTTATGTAATACAAATTTTGAGGTGATGTTAACTATTACTGAGACATTGCTTTGTTATTGGTTTGAATTTTCAAATACTTTATACTTTTTTCAACTGGAAATCACTATTTTTCTTTTTTCTTTCTTTCTTTTGTGGACATCCAAAGAGAACAAAATGCTTCAAGCTATCACGCAGGGACTTATTTTAAGATTTGACTCTGGTTTAGTTTAGTGTATTCTTCTTGTACCTAATTGCAGGTACCTACTGTATTAACTGTGTAAATATGTAATTAAAGTTTATCTTAACAAGAAGAATCTTCGAAAGAGCAGTTTGTGCAAGAATGAGTATGACTGCAACAAATTTTTTTATATATATATATATTTATAAATTAATCTTTATGCTATAAGCAACACATTTACTTTCTGTACACATCTCATATACACGACAATAAAAGAATCTTGGAGGTATGCATATTGAATCCAGGTATTGCTGTCATTGAAGTGATTCAAGCTTGAAGTAATAATACTTTTTTATGTTTGTAGCCTCAAGACCCTGTAGCACTGGGACCAGAAGTTGTACAGTCAGCTCGCAAAGCTCTATTAATCCGATATTCACTGTTGCCATATCTATACACACTCTTTTGGAAGGCACATGCAGATGGAGATACTGTTGCACGACCACTGTTTTTTGAGTAAGTAACCTAGGTTTTATTATTTATTTATGCCCACAAACTTACTGCTGGTGTTTTTAACGCACAAGCCAAGTGTGGGCATTTGAGAGGTGGTTTGTGGTTCAAATTCCAGCTGTGGCATTGAATTTTTCAGTTTCGATTCTACCTCTCAAACCTAGGTTTTGTTTATAAATTTTGGGAGGGGGGGAGTATGGTGAAATTATTTTGTCATGTATATGCAACAAGGCTCTCCGTTTGGGAAAAACTTATTCATACATAAAAATAAACACAATTTGTTAAACTTTTGATGCCCCATATAAAAAGAATCTCATTGTGCAATAATCCAACATGTCATGGGAGGAAACGTGGCAGTCAATGTAGGCTGATGGTGAAGACAACAGGCTTGGAATTCTAGTGTAGAAAGAGAAGTTAAAGTAATAAGCACATCCATTTTTGCATATAAATATTGGGTTTTGTGAGAGGTAGAACTGGAACTTAAAAATTCAATGCCACAACTGGGATTTGAACCACAGACCTTCTGCTTACCGGGCGGCTGCTCTAACCACTGAGCTATTGTGACAAACTGCCAGAATGGCATTAAATTCTCAAACCAGTTCGTATTTCTCCTGGTAAGTTTGTTGGCATAAATAAATAATAATTGGGTTTTGTTCTTTAGAACTCACTCTTTGCTGTGATCATCATTGTATTCTTGATTTTTAAATGTAGCAGTACATATATATTTTAAATTTCAGATGCTTAATATTGGCACCATCTTTATTTAACATAATTCCTCTTCAAGTATTGAGTTTTACAAGTGTACAGATTGTGTTTGTCACTTCCATCACCATCATCTTCTTTTCCTCTCCCTTATGCCCTTTCGAGCATCAGGTTTCCTCAGCCGGTCATGATCCATTTCCTATATTTTGTCCTATCCCTAATTAGTTGTTTAGCTTCCCTCAAAGTCTTTCCTTTCTTATTCACTATTTTCTCTGCATTCCATTCTGTTCTTGGTCACCCTCTCCCTCTTCTTCCTTCCCCTCCCCTCTGGCCTCCTATGCCTGTTTCAGTTTCCTGCTGAAACATACATCCTATATCCTATTTGTGTGTCCAAACCATCTTAAAACATTTGTCTCTACCTTTTTTATTACTGGTTCTTGCTTAAGGATCCTCCTTATTTGTTAGTTTCTTATCTGGTTTACTCTATATATTTCTGTAAATACTTCATTTCTGTACCTGTAATTCTGTTTTCATGTTTTAACAATGCTCTCCAACTTTCCAAGCCATAAAGAAGTTTTAGGAGATAAACTGTATTGCATATTCACATTTTGTATCATTGTTAATTTCCTTTTTTTCCTATTAGTATTTGATTTGGTAATAGATTTGGTTTGCCTTATTTATTCTATAATTTATTTCTGTATCTATTTTTCCTTTTGAGTTACTGAATGTCCCTAAATATTCAAATTCAAGGTTCTCACTTCCATTAAATGAGATTAAGATTTTATTGATTATTGATCACATAGACATCCAAGCCCGACACTGGTGTTTGTTTTGGTTTTAAAATGTAGGTTGGACATAGAGATAAATTCAAATAAACAAATGTCAGAAATATACTGTACGTTCTCAAACCAACTGGATGGCCCCATGGCAGCACTGCACTGGGCAAGGATCTGCAGGCTCTCCGCCAGAGCTACGTATAAAGAACTAGCAGGTCATGGTACGGAACACTTAACCACTTTACCAACTTTCATTAGACTTACCTGCATCACAACAGATGTCGAAACTGATGACCTTCAACGTGAACACATGCTCTATATCTCTGAAAACAATTGTGATTCACTCACAAAAGTTCATGTTGACTGATGGCCTGTATTTCTCTTGTGATATTGTTCTTCAATTCTTTTAACATGTGTGGAATGATGCTTACACTTTATTCTTTAATGTCCCCCATAAATAAAAATCACTAAGACGTTTAGCAAAGCGATTAACATCTCCAAGACATCAGATTTCATGGCAGCGAAACTTCTAAAACTTAAAAGTTCATGCTATACAACCACAAGATCCTGTAAGTGGGGTTAATTATTACAGTTTGTTTTAGCAGTCCATTCATCATGGTGACGTGGACCCAACTTTAATGTTCTTTACTGATGAAGCATGGTTTTATCTTCCAAGGTCAGTTTCTACTCAGAACAGTTGAGACTGGGCTACTGAAAATCTCCATATTATTCATGAAGTTCCTCACTACGCGTAGAATTATCAGTCTCATATTTATGACACAGCAGTTCATTCACATATTTATATAAATTCTATTTTAAATTCTTTTCCCACAACTAACAAGAAATGAAAGATTGTGTGAGTGTTTCAACAGGATTCAGCTATAGCACACACTGCTCATAATTCTATGCATAAATTGTGAAGTGCATATGGTGACAGAATAATTAGTCATACATTGGTGGCCATCTTGTTCCCCTGACCTATTTCCATACGAGTTTTATTTATGGGGAACGTTAAAGAATAAAGTGTACACATAT
The DNA here is from genome assembly GCA_030765045.1 of Tenodera sinensis. Lineage (NCBI taxonomy): Eukaryota > Metazoa > Arthropoda > Insecta > Mantodea > Mantidae > Tenodera > Tenodera sinensis. Next base: position 175,893,078 of record CM060963.1, on the reverse strand, counting down.
ATACCGTGAAATTCACAGTATAAACAAAAATCAAAATTATTTCCCTGAGATGATAATGATGCACGTTGTATTATACTAGCTTGAAAAGTGTGTGCTTAATCAGATTTCTAGCATGAAAAGTTGTATATAATGTGCAATATACGTGGTCAAAAGTAATCATACAACCAAAAGCAACCTGGGCAAACCTTCCAGTTTGGTCTGCAGAGACATTTGAGCAGCTTTGTTCACAGAAAGTTGAGGAAGTCTAGTGTGTCAAAGCCTGCTCCAGACACCTTGACTGATAAATGCAAGATCACAAATCTGGTTCCATGATCAAGCAGCTTCCCAGTTCATTAGGTAATTATAACAGATATTATCGGCAACCAATAATATTGGATTGTATTGCTGAAAGACAAATTAGTAAAATATTGTGCATTGACATTTGTTACATGCGATCGTATTGTAAATATTCCGCAATATTTACGAGAGAAGTCCAAATTTAACTTGCGTAAAAATCATGGAGGTTTTGACTCAAATAGTTCCAGGACCTCCCAACATTAATATTTATAAAAAGTGAAGATAATTTGTTGTTTTGTTATAACTTTATCGTAATAAAGTTAAATTGGTGGAGAGCTGAATATTTATGGAAAATATATTAATAATTACAATATATCTGCTAAGCCATTGAACGCCCTGAAGATAAGAACCTCATCGCTAGAGCAACCACAATAAAAAACTGCTACATTGTTAAGGTACTGCTACTGGTGACTGGTTGTTTGCAGTATTAGTCTTATCTGATGAATATAAAAGAAATTTGACAGCCTGAATTGAACAGATTTCAAAATGTATTTTATAATCTCTGCTCTTTATAAAAAATATCTAAGAGTTTTGGATATAATCGAAAAATTCACTGTTTGTGAAATATTGAATGTGTTAATAGCATTGTTACATGCCCAAGGATGAATGATACCACATTCAATTGTTTCAGATTTCCATCAGATGTTCGCACATATGATATAGATGAGCAGTTTCTTTGGGGTTCAGCACTAATGATTATACCAGTGTTTGAAGAAGTAAGTTTAATTTTCAGTTATTTTATGAAAATAAGGTATTAGGAATCCATAAAAGTGAGATTATAGTAAACTATAACAGGTTAAAGCAAAATCATAAGCAAAATCACTACATTGTTTCTTGCTTGCAAAATTCTGTGAACTTTGCAAATGAATTAATTTTAATTACAGTTTAATTTATTTAAACTCCACAGGAATATAAATCTATAAATATTATTTGAGAAATTATTAAGTAAATGTTTTTTTAAAACATCTTTTGGTTCTGCCCTGTAAAACCAGCTAAAATTTAAAACAAAGAAAACACAATACCTCATAAATTAAAATTGTAATTTAATTTTTCCGTAGTAAAATGCAGCACCTGTTTACATTTAAATAATATTGATAGTGAAATAGTAGAATTTACATTTGAGTCAATCTGTAACACTTATACATCACTTACATAACAACTCAATTCTGGTGGACAAGCTTGAAATGGAGTTGGCTGGATGGGAGATTGTGGAGGCATACCGAGTAGGCAGACTAAGCAGGAAAAGGCCAATTATAGTAAGATTTGCAACAGCAGACCTAGTTTATAAAATTTTAAGAAGAACAAAGAAGCTGAAAGGAAGCAATATATTTATAAATAAGGACCTGACAATAACACAAAGAGAGGTAAAAAAGGACTTAATTAAGAAGATGAAAGAAGCAAGATCAGAAGGCAAACAAGCGTTTATACGAAATTTACAACTCTGGATAGACGGAGTAGATGTAACACATTTGAGGAAGAGCGGCATATGGATGAAAGGAACAGCTCGGACGGAAACAAGTCAGCAAAAAAGAAGTGAACAAACTGATTCAACATTAGCAACAGGCAGAGGAAGGGCAAAGTCTAGCATGGAGTTAATGGATGGAGAGGTATCAAAAACAATACGAAAGGAAAACGCTGAAATCGCACCAGCTGAGGAAGCGTCACATCAGTCGAAGGAGACAACAGCTGTAATGAAAGAGAGAACCGATATATCACCGGTGACGTCACAAGATGCGTCATCACCAAAGAAGATTGTGTCGCCAAGGAGGGAAGAGAGGGATGCAGCGCGAGATCTAGCAGAGAGGGGGAAGGAGGCGTGGCGTCAGTGTAGTGAAGTGACCAGTGAGGAAGAGGAGGTGGGGAGAGAAAGAAGGGAGCAGCGTGTGAGCCACGGCTTGGTGTTAGAGAGGGAAGAGGAGGAAGATATTATATCATCCCCGCACGGAAGTATATTGGTGTTACAGAAAGACTCTCAAAAATCTATGGAAGGATACAGACTGAGAAGTAAACAAAACCTAGAAAAGTTTAGGTCTTTCAGGGACAGAACAGGATCGCAATAGCAGAAAAAAAGATGCTGGGGTTTTTGGAACTGTGAAGGTTTAAAAAACAAAATTTATACGGGGAGTTTACAATATTTACTGGAGAAGCTAGACTATCTGGCAGTGGTGGAAACCTGGATAAAAGAGGACGATGTAGAAATAAACGGATACAAATACGTGGGGAGAAAGGGAGAAATGCTAGCCAAAAAAGGGAGAGTATCGGGAGGGTTAGGATTTTACATAAAAAGCGCCTTGAGAGCAACTGTTAAAGAAACGTGGTCCAGGTCAAAGGAAGTATTATGGGTCATAATCCAAGATAAACAGATAGATGACGGGAACATAGGTGTGGGTATAGTTTATAACCCGCCAGTTACCTCACAGTTCCACAATCCAGACTTGTATAATGCTTTAGATAAAGATATAGGGAGTATAAGGGACAAATACACACACATTGAGTTTGTAATAATGGGTGATTTCAACGTAAGAATAGGGGAAAAGGATGTAAATCTAACGGAGGAGTGGGGCGTAAACGAAGTGTTACAAAAAAGAGACAGTCTAAGGCACAGCAAGGACAAAACAGAGGATAGGGGAAGCGGAAAATTTATTGAGTTTTGTGAGTTAAATGAACTAGATATCTTAAACGGGAAATATGGGGAGGATGAGCAAGGGGAGTATACTTTTATAAATATAAATGGTCAAAGTGTGATTGACTACGTTTTGTGGTCGAATAATATTAATTATATGGTAACGAACTTTAGGGTCACAAATTTATGTACGAACAGTGGTCATTTCCCACTATTAATTGACATACTTATGAGAGTAAATGTAGAGCAGCAGGTGCAAGAAAAGGAAAACACACAAGTGATTAGGGTAAAAACATTTAAATGGAGGGAGGAACAAAGAGAAGGTTTCGTACAAGATATAAAATCGACGGTAGGGCAAATCTTAGAAAGAGGAATAGTGGTAAATATAGGGGAAGAAAATGCAGAAAAAGCATTACAGCTATTAGAATTACTAGTAACAAGAGCAGGGAGAGAAATGGAAGTAAGGCAGAATAGGAAACAAAAAAATAGGGGGTGGTTCGATGAAGAGTGTCAGGCAGAAAAAAAGGAAGTGCTCAAAGAACTTACTAGATGGAGGAGAACAGGAGAGGAAGCAGATAGAAAAAATCTGATGATTAAGAAATGGGGATATAAAAATCTTCTAGAGGTGAAGAGGAAAGAATGGCAGGAAAATATGGGGAAAATTATTAAGGAGGCTATAGAGGGAAAAGACAGTAAAAAAGTTTGGGAGGTAGTAAGAAGGACCAGTAAGAAGGGGGAGGTCAAAAATGAGATTACACCAAATGAATGGCGGAGATATTTTAGAGATTTGATTGGGGAAAGAAAAAATACAAAACTAGAAATAACCGAAATAGGAAAAATAGATACAACAAATGACAAATTAGATGATAAATTTACAGTGCAAGAGGTCTACCAGCAAATAAAAGGTATAAAAAAAGAAAAGGCAGTAGGGTATGATGGAATACCAGGGGAATTTTGGAAAACATATGGAGAAACAGAAAAGGGTTTAGAAATAATGACAAAGGTATTAAACAAAATAAAAGAAAGTGAGGATATTCCGGAAAGTTGGAAAATAAGTATGATAGTACCTATATATAAAGGGAAGGGGGGACCAAACAAGCCAGAAAACTACAGAGGAATAAGTCTGCTATCTATTTTAGGAAAAATTTACACCGGGATACTGGCAGAAAGATTAAAAAACTGGGCAGAACAGGAAAGGAAGCTGACAGAATTTCAAGCAGGCTTTAGAAAAGGGAGGCAAACAGTAGATAATGTGTTTATAATAAAAACAATAATAGATAAATACCTTAGTAAAAAGAGAGGAAGAGTATACATGTTTTTTGCAGATTTTGAGAAGGCATTTGATACAATAAACAGGAGAGCTCTTTCATGGAAATTAAGAAGAAAGGGGGTGAGCAAAAATTTTATAAAGGAAGTAGAAAAAATATATAATGGGATAAAGTTTTGTATAAGATGGGGAAAGAATGAAATCACAGAAATGACGGAACAAGCAATTGGTTTGAGGCAAGGATGTAAACTTAGCCCAATATTATTTAATTTATTCATAGACGATATAATAGATAAAATCCAAAAAGCGAACAAACACTGTCCTGTAATAGCGAATAAGGAAATACCAGGATTGCTATATGCTGATGATTTAATGGTAGGATCTATAACAATTGTAGGATTACAAAGGGCAATAAATGAGGTGCAAAAATTTTGTGAGGAATGGGGAATAAAGATAAATATAAACAAGTCCAAGGTCATGGTTTTCAAAAAGGGATTTAAATTGAGAAAAGAGGAGAGGTGGGTATTAAATGGGAAAAGATTAGAAGTGGTCAAAGATTTTGAATACTTGGGAGTGAGGCTAAATAACAGAGGAGAGTGGGAGGCACATGGAAGAAAGATAGAAGCAAAAGGGAGAGCTGCAATGTCAGGAGTCAGAATTTGCAAATACAAGTTAGAGATGACAACCAAGTGGCTGGAAAGGATGTATGAGGCAGTAGTGGAATCAAAAATGCTTTATGCAGTAGAGATCTGGGGGGCCACAGATATAAACAAGAAGGTAGATCATATGTATAGAATGTTCTGCAAAGAATTATTGGGACTACCGAGATCGGCGCCAAGAGAAGTGGCCTTGGTAGAGCTTGGGAAAACAAGAAGGAAAGGAATAATAATGGAGAGAATAATAAAATTTTGGTATAAATGTTTGGTTAAAGAAGATGGAGAAATTTTAAAATTGTGTATGAAGCAACAAAAAAATCTAGAGAATGAAAACAGTTGGTGGCCAGGGGTTGGAAAAATTATGGAGAAAATAGGAATGGGAGATATATGGAAACTTGAAGAAAGAAATGAAAGTAATGTAGATAAACTAGTAAAGTGTAGGGTAGAAGACATAGAAAGGCAAGAGATATGGGGAAGTTTAGAAAACAAGAAATCATTACAATTCTACAAGCAAATAAAAAGAGGATGGGGGCGAGAACCATATGTGGATTATTGTAACAGACAGGAAAAAGAAGGACTAGCGTGGATGAGAACAGGAGCAATATTTTTAAGAGGGACAAGAAGCGGTAAAATAGGAATATGTGAAATGTGCGGTGAGAAAGAAAGTATAGAACATTATTTGACAGAATGTAAGGAATTAGCATTATGGAGGAAAAAGGTTTGGGAGAAAAAATGGGAAAAAATAGAGGGGAAAATGGTAGCCATAAAAATGTTAACAGTGAAAGAGGAAAGGAAGGTTAGAAGTGTAGGTGAGTTTTTGAAGAAAGTAAGAGAAAAATGGGCAAGAAAAGTAAAGAGTGTAAATGAAGAAGGCAGAGTGGGGGAGAGGGACAATTAATTAATATAAGATGGAATAGATTGATCAGAGCTACCTGGGAGGCAAATGGCCTGGGTGCCAGGCAAACCAAGGTAGCAATAAGGTTATGTAAAATTTGTATGTAGTTTAGGTTAGAGTAGGATAATTGTAAAAGTTATGTAAAAGAATTGGTACAAATAAAATTCATTCATTCATTCATTCATACATAACAACTCAGATGTTAATTTTACCATCTTAACAGTGCTGGAATACAGAATAAAATGTTTGTATTTTAGGGTAAGACAGAAGTATCAGCTTACTTGCCAGACGGAGTGTGGTATGATTTCTACACACTAGCTGCAGTACAGGGGAAAGGTACAACAACACTTCCTGCACCATTGGATACAATACCACTTCTCATTCGAGGAGGCAATGTTATACCTACACAGGCACCCAATATGACCACTACAGAAAGGTAATTTAATGTAATATACCTCTGTTTCTTATTATTTCAATGTTGGTAAAGTAGTCATGCTCTGAATAAATGTGATAGGTTACTTCAGTTCGGTTTATTCATATACATATTGTGGATTTGTTCAAATATAATATTCTTCTTCTTATCAAGGCACCATGACTTTAAAGTTGAATGTCTTGGCCTTCTCAACAATTCTTTTCCAGACACTTCCCTTCTGTACTGTCATGGTCCAGTTTGATATTTTTAATTTTCTCAAATCATTCATAACATCATCTTTCCAACAGATTTTTGGTCTACAAGTTGCTCTAGTTCCCAAGGGTTTCCATTTATATATTCCTTTCTTTAGCCTTTGATCTTCCATTCTCTGATGTCCAAGCCAGCTTAATCTCATTGCCCTAATGAAATTTACAATATTTTGGTTATGCATTAATTCATTTACTTCTGTATTGGTTTTTATTCTCCAGTTGTCATCTCTATCTTTAGTGGATCCAAAGATCCTTCTTAAGATTCTGCTTTCAAAGATTCACAGTTTTTGTTTTGTTGATTCTTTCAGTACACAAACTTCACAAGCATAGGTGACAACTGACTTTATTATGGTCCAATATAATCTTAATTTGGTTTCTTTGTTAGTTTACTTTTAATTAGGCTTTGGTTGGCAAAATAGGCTGTGCTAGCATTGGCAATTCGTTCTTTGATTTCATTTTCTATGGAGGTAGTGCCATTTAGTATAGTTCATAAATATTTATGTTTATGAACTTGTTCAATCTGCATGTCATTGATTTTGATGTTGTTTACTTTCTCTACTAGTAATATGGTGCTCTCTAAAAATCGGTTACTATACTGCTATTGCTCTATGAGTGAAAAATGTTGTAGAGCGGGAGGATTAATGACTTCATTGCTAGAAATCCAGCATTAGCTAACAACTTTCTCTACTAGTAAGTAGAGGAAGTATTGTATTCCACCCAAAAATTCAATGTCAAGATTTCACCGGAAATATATGTTTTGAATCCAAAGAAAGTATTTTTAGAGAAAGGTCCATGCGTACACATGTGTGGGTGGGTGTATGTCTGTCAGTCTGTGTACAGCATAACTCAAAAACGAAATGTCGGTTAAAAACCAAAGTTGGCATTTAAGTTTAATATCTTTCAAGGATGTGACATGAAGGTTTTGAAGAAAATTGCTCCAACCTGAACTACCCTTTACATGGAAATTTTTTTGAAAATTTTGATTTCCTTGAAAATGGCTATAATGATTTTGATTAAAATGACATATGTTTAAGTTATTCTTATGATAAATGAAATGTATATTTTGAATTTTCTGGCTATAGACTATGTAGTCCTATTTACGCTGGATGACTTTTGAATAACTAGTAAACCGTAAGAGATAGACAAAATCTTACTGCACAAAAAATAAAGATCTCATTAAAACACAATTTATGTCCAAATAAATTTTTTTGTAGAGTGAACCATTTGGGAGATATTCCTTATTATTTGTGTGAGTTCCGGAATGCTTAAACTTTTGTCAAATGGAAGATCATTATTCATTTTTTCATGCCTTAGCTGTGCAAAGAGAACGGAATGTCAAAGCTTTAAAAGATTTGACTATCGCTCAAAGTCTACTTATTGTCATATTTCTGTTGCACCTACAAGGAAATAAACAATAAGATAATTTCTGTAAATGTATATCTCAACTAACACAAAGAAGATATAGGAATAAAAGTTTGTACGAATGGTCAGTACAAGAGTAGAGAAAGTCATGTAAATGCAACACATCAGATTTTTGTATTAGGACTTTGGTAGCCACATTTGAGATACTTGGTTTTATTTTCATTTATTATAAGAGTAAATGCTTCAGATTCTTTTTTCAATTTTGCAAATGTTTCCTCTAGGGCTCTCTTCATTCTTGCAGTGATCATTACATCATCTGTGTATGCAATACACTGCTTCAGCATATTAGATATATTACCTCTCATATCTATTTGTTTTAGTAAAAAATCAATAACTAGGCTAAAAAGAGTTGCTGAAAGGGGTCTCCTTGCCTAACTCCAGATTGTGTTCTAAGTTTGTTGTTAACTTTCATTTTTGCAATAGTAACCAGTTAAATTTAATGCTGTTAAGTTTATTAGTTTTGTTGGTACGTCATAGAATTTTAGGGTTTCTGGAAACCAAATCAAATGCTCTACTATAATGCACAAAAATATTATGCCAAACATAATTACTTAAAACTATACTATAAATGCACATTAAACTTATAAATTGTTAATAATACAACTAATTAACTTATCAATGCAAAAGCTCATCAGTTGAGAAATAGCATTTTTTAATTAAGAATGTTTTGAGATATTTGTTGAAACTATTTTTTATTCAAGAGGTAACTTATTGTAAGTTTAATGCCCCTGTAATAAAAACTGTTTTCAAAAATTGTTTGTTGTGTGGGGTTACATGTAATTTTTCTTTTCCTCATGCATTATGATAATGAATCTCAGAATTGATAGTAAAATCGTTGATATGTGTTTGCATTTGTACAATTGTTTCATATAAATATGTACAGGATAATGGCAAAATGTTTCATTCTTTAAAGTATGGTTTGCATTCTGCTATTTCCCTACAGTGATTATTTGTATGAAATTAGGGAGTGCAAATTTGAGAAATACATGACCCTAAGTGTATTTTTACTCACTGAGTGTTTTATGTGTCAATTTGGAAGCAGATTTGATCCAGTCTTTTAATTAATTTGTTAATGTGTGGTTTCCAACTAAGATTTACATCAATACATATTCCTAGAAATTTTGACTTGTTTGAGTATTTTAAATTTGTTCCTTCTAGGTGTATATTGGGAATATTACATTTATTTTTGTTTGTGTTATAAAATCCTACTGCCAAACATTTCTCCATATTTAGACATAGACTGTTTTCTTTAAACTAAGAAACTGAATGCTATGCAATTGCATTTATATTCATTTTTAACATGTCCTCATTCTTTTCTGATAATTATATGCTTGTATCATCTGCAAATAATGAATGTGTTTTACTTATGCACAACACATCTTTTAACAGTCGCCTTAATGATTTTGAACTGGTGGTGGCATTGGACAAGAATGGACATGCAACTGGTTCCTTATATTGGGATGATGGAGATTCATTAAGTAAGTTAATGCTTTAAATTCAATAAAAATATATAATTGAAACGTGTCCTAGTTGAACTTCTGGTATTATTAAACCTTTCGAAGCAGAATTAGTTTTAACAAAGTTGATATAAAATTGAAAATATTATGCTGTTTATACTTACTAATGCATATTAAAACTATTGTTGTGTAAATATAAATGATCATAGCTAACTCTGTGGTGATTTTGAAAAAGATAATGAAAATGTTATGTGCAAAACTTGTGTATTTATTGAAAGTTATGTACATAAAAACATTGATATTGCACACTTACAAATTTACTCTTAAGTAAATAATATTTTGTTTGTTAACAATGTTGTCAATAGCCAGGATTATATCAGTGTTACTGATGAGTCAGTATGTCATCCCGCAGGAGTTCTTTTACATGCCAGTAAATCTACTGACATGGGGCTGTTGCTTTTAAGCACACCTAAAAACCTTCAAACTGTGCTGGGTTTGAGCCCACAGGCTTGATTCAGTAGGTCAGCAGCTAACTGGGCCATCCAGACCAATGCACTCAATGTAGGTTTTCTATGTGTGATAAAGTTTGAAACATCTGGATGGAAATGAACTTATCAGTTAATGTATCAGTATTGATAACAGCATGGAATACCTACAAATCCACTCATCACTGTCATCACTCAGGTCATTTGAGCCATTGTTACACCCCACTTGCTGTGAAATGGCTTCCATATCACTATCTTCTTTTTCTGAGTCAATTATCTCAGAAGAAGTATTACCAAATTAATTCAACATTGACATTGTTTCTTAGTTTGTCAGTCTTCTTGATGCCATGTTTACATATCATGCAAAATACTCTGAAAGACGAAACTACTCAAACATGTACTAATGACTGGGAATCCTCTTAAACATATTTAACTGGCTACAAATAGTGTCCTTTGCATACTATTGATATCTGATGATTGAGCAAAGCATTAGATCCAGCTAAAAATGTTCAGTTGGCAACTAAGCTTACTTCACCTTTGAACACTCACTTTATGTCTACATTTTAATCATGAAGGGTTCATTTAGTGAAGTAAAGATGAAATTTTGTTCTATTGTTTATGTAAATGCCTTTGTCATTATTAACTCTAGAAATAATGCCATATATGCCAAAACCCCAGGTTTTTGTAGTTCATAAATTGCCCTATTAAGTAGAGTTAAATTTTTGATGTCCATTTTCTTTAATGCAGTTTTTTTTATTTCCAGATACTTATCAGGATGAAAAATACAACTTGCTCAACTTTACTGTATCTGATTTAAAACTCACTGGAAGTCCTGAATGGTGGCATTATGATGACATGCCTCAGCTCTCTGAAGTCACTGTCCTGGGGCTGGATGCACCGGTGGAGTCCGTGTTTGTCAATCAAGCTTCTAAACCATTTTCTTACCACACAATCAATAAGGTAGTGTACTACATGCAAGTAACTAGAATTATTAATAAGCAGACCCCAAATGCAGATAATGTTCAGTTAACAATAGATAGCATGCTGTTTCTGAAACACTCAGAGACAGCTAATTTGCCATTCATAAAGGTCAGTTTTTTGCTTGAAACACCTCAGTTTTTACAGTGATCATTGCATCTTTAGCTCATATGTTATTGTGCCATACTGTGACCTTGGTCATACAACAATATACGGACGAGACGGCGGCCAGGTGGGCCAAGAGCAATTGTGTATGTACATGACCGTAATAATGTGCAATAACAACAAAAGGGGCAGAGAAACTTCTCGTTGATTCTTGCTGAGTCATTGCACATGTGCGTATGGAAATATCTCAAAAGTTCATGTGATATATCGGCTCCAGTATAAATAGGACCATAGACAGCATGAGCAGTCAAACAGTATCTTCTTTCTTGGAAGTTTGAAAACAGTGTTGTAATAATTTAAACCAAAAAGGTGAGTCGATTAATAACATTACACAACACTTATATTTTACCGGAACATGTTCTGAAGGCTTGACTTTCCTTCATTATTAACTGGATATTGACTGGTTCTCCCTGGTGTGGATGGCGATGTTTTCTCTGTGGTTTCCTCTGGTGGTGGTTCCAGGAACTTGCTGAAGATATCTTTCTGGGATGTCGTACTCTGTTTCTATTCTTCAAAATGAAGATTTGTTCCCACGTGGACAGCTCTTGTTTTCCCATTACGTATTTGAGGAGCTTTGGTTCTGGCTTTATGTTGTGGTTTTCTGTCCAAAAGTGGTTGGCAACTGCTGGTTTTTCCAACTGTTTGTTTTTTTATGTTTCTAAAGTGTTCCTTGGATCTTATTTTTAAATTCTATGGGTGCAACTTGAAACTAGTCAGCATTAGATCACCTTGCAATATTAATAAGATAAGTGGAGCTTTTAGTTTTTTATTTGTTCTTAATATAGATTTGGACACAATGTATTTACATTTTTACCTGTCCTCTACCACTGTATTATGCATCTGAGCAATGTCTATCTCAACATTAAGTCCTTACACAACACCTTATAGTTCCAAACATTCTGTATGTTAATGTTAAATTTGTCTTTTTTTCCCTTCCAGTTTCTGAAAGTGGAGGATCTGAAGATTAACCTGAACACAACATTCACCATTCGCTGGATGTTCAAGTCTGAAGTTTGAGATGGAAAAGTTTGTTATGTTTCAAATATTTTATATTTTAGCATGATATACAAGCATTGTATATATTTTGAGGGAATAAGATTGTTGAAAGGCTGATATAAATCAATAGGCAGGAAAAGATGAAAGCACATGCCACATTAATCCAGACAGTAAATCTTACTGATCAGTAGCATGTAATTAACTAAATAATCATTGATTACCTGAGAAAGAAGGAAGCATAGCAGCTAATGTTTCATATTAGTGCAGCAAGAAGAACATCTCTGTTTAATGTTTCTGTATTGAGGTCCTATAAGAGACTGAAGAGCTGCTTCTAGGAATAATAGCAGAACATACAACACCAACAATAACAACAATAATAATAATAATAAGTAATACATTTGAATAACAGTGCAACAGTAGCAAAATAAGCTTAATTATATTGATATATTTATTTTAAGGTTATGTTTTGAAGCTTTTTCAACGAAGCACTCGTTTGAATGCTGTGCATTCTCTTGGTTTCATTTTCATGCAGAATTGTAAGCACAATTTCAGGGACAAATTTGTAATATCAATTCATTATGGATTACTAGTTTAATTCAATGGTTCATGCTTTTGTTAAGTCACTACTTTTCTAATGTTGTAATAGTATTAAAAATAAGGATGGAACAACAGCAAGTGTGTGTTGATCTTGCCTTATTGTAATGCTACTAATGAAGAACATTGACACTAATTCTATCTAAATATATCATCCTTTAAAATAGCCAAAGTGAAATAAGAGGAAAAAGTGGAAATGTTATATACAAATGATAGAAAGTAAGAGACATTGACCAATATTTCTGAGTTTTTGCCCCCTTCTTTTCCGTTAGCCCTATTCATATGAGTTGCCTTCCCTTCTGCTCTGCCAGTACACACAACCAATTCTCCACATGTCTCTGCTCTCTGGTTATTTTTTCCAGATCTCAATATTAATGATAACTCCTCTTTCTGCTCCACATGTATTACTCCTGCATCATCACTGAAATGTTGCATTGTTTTCTTAATGCAGCTTATGTCACTTTTCTCCTTAGACACTCTCCCATCACAGTTTGAAGTTTCCTATGAATGCATTATACCCATGTTTCATTGCCTTATTCCTTTCTTCAGTTATTCTCATGATAGGTCCTCTTTAATATAAATAGATATTCTAGTTCTTTAGTTTTAATCTCTGACTCTGTGTTCTCCCACCTCCTCCATTCTTGTTTAAATCTCACTGCTAAGCCATTCTTTTGTTATAAAGAGAGACCAGAACTTAGGCAGAATGCCTTTTTAAATGCGTCAAATTTATCTTCAATTTGAAAGTGAATCTGTACGAATTATACCTTTGTGATTGAAATGCCACAATTCTATGTTGCCTTTTTCTGTCTTTTTAAATATAAATGCCTATTTTATGAAAAAAGTGCTTTCATTGCCTTTATTGCATTATTTATATATTATTTATTAATTATTAAACATTTTCTTCGGTATACTTTATTTTAATAACTGTTAGTCCGTGACAATGAAAATTACTTTGCCAAATGTATATTATTGTCTTTAAGTTGCAGACAAGATAGGCGTCCTTCAATCAGTTCATTACTTTATTTCCAGTGAGTTACGCCACGCAAATAAATGTATAGATAACAGGAAGCGTTTGAATTACTGCTTGTGTTTATTTTAAAAGGCAATAATGAGTGTGGATCTAACTTCGTTTTTCTTTCTGTTTTCATTACCACGTTGTTGTAGCTAGCAGCAAGATGCCAAAAGTTAGTGTTCCTTTACGCAATAAATTACAAAATTACGTTAATACTTTTAGATCCGACATATTTTGTACCGACAGTAAAGTACTCACATGCAAAATATGCGAGCAGTCAGTCAACTATGAAAAGAAGCATTTTAAATCACAACATATCTGCACAATCAAACACAAAAATTGCACTTTCCAAGGCTACTGAGAAGATTTCTTTGCTTCCAACAGTAATTGCAACATCGAGTCGAAAATCTCAGTTTGCATTCGACTTGCATATGTAAAGCATTCCTCAGTGCCAGAATCCTTTTGTGGAAATTACTGAATCCTACATTATCAGCTTTTGGAGAAGTATACTAACCAATCTGCACTTAGCGGGTCAAGTTTGCAAAAATGTTACTGAATCGAATGTTATGATTACACAATTAAAATCATTGAAGATAAAATAAAAAATAAGATCTGTTTTAGTATTTATAATGCCTTTTTGCCTGCCTATTTTAGTGATTTATAATGCCTAAACTTCCGGTTTCTGGTTATAACTTTTACTTTTGTCTGTTTCATGGTTGCCATGTCACTTAGCTCCTTTTTTCTCTCTTCCGTGCATCCATTTTCACCCATTTCCAGTTTAGTGTTTGAATTCAAATACAGAAAGAGAGGATTGAAAAGTTGGGTCTACCTGTCAAGGAATGACTAAATGTTTGTCAAGGTCACTACTTGTACGTTAACCCAACCTCAATTATACCCGCCATTCTGTAAAACCTACATCTAGTCATTATAGTGGTTAAGCCCTGACAAGGGCAGGCACATACATGAGACACCTTGGGCTGTCCTCAGCCTGTCAGCATTCCTCATGCCTCATGCTTGCACCTACCAGCATCTCTCACACTCTTCACCTTAACCTAATGATGAGAAATCCCAATTGACTGATGTATTAGATTAATGTTGCTTTGAGTTTCAACTCCTGTACTCAATTTAACATCTCATACTCCTAATTATTATGAAAACTTTTGCTATATATTTATGTAAAGATATTTATTCTATCAAAAGAAATATGACTGAGGACAACTTCCTTTTGATCTCGTGATGACAAATGCCTTCAAATGGTGTTAAACTTAAGTCATCTAATGTATACCCTGGCAGATAAGTTAACTGCTTTGCAGGGGTTCCAGGCAGGTTAGCTCAGTGGTCGAGTATTTTGTTGAGGTAAACCAAAGCTCTGTGGTTTTAGTCTTGAGTGCCATTTTTCAAATTTGATTCAACTTCCCAACTCTCCTACACTTTACCAATCTGTAAGGAAAACCACCAAATACTGCAGTATATAAGAACTTGAATTACAGTGCTATTGCAGGCCTCTAAATACTGTAATAGAATAAGTGTAGTTAAGGTGTCTTTACGTATTTCCTAAAATACATGAAAATTAAAGCAACACTTGCAGAAACTGTCAAGAATGAAAATTGTATATAGATCTGTAATGTTCCCTTGTGGACATGAATTACTCTACAATGGTTTTTGCTCATATTCTTCTAATTATATCAAAAAAGCTGCTGAACTTCAGAAATTATACAGGGTGGAAGTGAAATAATCCATCAGACTTTAACAGCAAATTTCTCTTATTGTGAATAACAAGGAAGTCTAATACCAAAGGGCTGAAAAGTTTATAGTTCTCTACAAAAAAATATTTTTATCAAAAGATTTATCATTACCTGGCTGAATTATTATTGATTAAAGGCTCTTGATTTACGGGCTTATTCATAGAAATCTGAATAAATGACAACTTTTTTCTTTGGCATACTTCAATAGATTCAATGGTTTTTATGTAAATTAAATTTAAAAAACCCACAATTTGTTGCCTTCTTAATTCTTGTAGAACTGGCAGCATCGCATCAGCTGTGTTTACTTTCTTTGTATACCGATGTAGATCGCATGGAATATTTGCTTAATTACATGCAATTGCTTTTTGTTGAAGCAGCAAAAGATGTGAAGCCTGGCTACAGGTATTGAATTCTTGCTCTAAACTCTTATTTTGAATTAATCCCAATGTTATTGCATACTTGTTACTGCTAATAAATGTTGGTTATTAAAAGTAGGGCCATTTTTCATTTCTAAAGCTACCATGTAAATAATGGTTAGTCTGTGACTGTGGAATTCATTAGGTGCGAACACCAGTATCAAATTTGTTTACCTACATTTCTTGAGATATTTTTATATCTTTCGCACATACACATATCTAGTTGGAAACTTTGTTTTGCAAATTTCACTAACTCGAGTTTTTTGGTGCTCATAAGATTCTTGTTAAAACTTGGAGTAATTGTTGAAAGCGAAAGTGCTTCCAAAAACTTCTGTATCATGTTATACAAATTGCTTTTTTTAGATGCAGGTACGTGCTTGCATAAAGCACATTAGTCCCGTTTTAAATCAGGTATATTCTAAAGGAAAGAGAATGGCACACTTATCGGGCCAAACATGTAAACAATTGCACATACATTTGCTTAAACATTTTGCAGTGGAGCTAAAATTAACATTATAAATTATGCTTTCCTAAAGGTTTAGCAATTACTAGTATCACATTGTTAAATTCAATACAGAATAATGGTATTAATAATGTAAGGTGTTTCACGCAAGAGTGACATAACGTTTGGAATGCTCAATGCAGGTAACCTAACCTCCAACCATTAGCTGCCAGCCTCAGCACCAATGGTTCATACATACGTCTTACAGACGATATTGAAACTGCATGCATTTACCACATGTGTAAGTGTTAGAAGTAAACTGCCTATTTATTGTAAACATGAATATCATGTTAGGTCCCTATCATTCCTTAAATAAAGTGATTAAGTCAACTCGCTTTTGCTCAGCATGCATGTGCATTAAGCAGTTGTGGACTAAGCATGTATTCATTTCATTTTAAGTGATTTTATGTATTTCTAACTGATTAGGGCATATTTAAAGTTAATTTTTTTTATGTTTCTCGGATGTAATACTGCAACTGGTGTCGGAAGTTAGTAAACAATTTTATGCAGCGTTTAAAAGAAGAATCCAATTCTAAGTGAGGTCGCTATTTTATCATGGCATAAGCCTCTCAGATAGAACAGGCCAGATATTCAGGCCTTCAAAGATACAAAAAAAAAATGTATAATTACACGGAAATGTAAGATTTGAGGTAACGTTTTCATATGTGGTAATCAGCCATAACCTTACTTTTTCACGTAATTTTCTGGTGTCTAGCGCAGCATGACAAAACTTCTGAATTCAATATATGGTTAACATTACTTATATGAATTAAGGTTAGAGATTTCTTCCGGGCTTAAAAGCCGTGGTCTGCTGGAATTTTGAGGTCCAGACGTTTGTCCACGTGGACATCATCGGTGGCGTAGTCTGAGTTCTTGGTGAAGGTTCAGTTACAACAGAATCGTTTATGACTGGAGGTGCCATATTTATATGTGGGCCGCTCACAGGGGATTGGCTGGGCTTGAGCGGGAGGTGTCTGCTGTTATATGGGTGGGCCGTTCTGATTGCTTATTGGCCGGCTTCTGCACTAATGCAGAAAAAATCATGTAAACCAATCAGCTACGAAGAAGAAGCGGGCCAATCAGCAATCAGAACGGCCTGCCCATATAACACACACCTCCCGCTCAAGCCCAGCCAATCCCCTGTGAGCGGCCCACATATAAATACGGCACCTCCAGTTATAAACGATTCTGTTGTAACTGAAGCTTCACAGAGAAGACTCAGACTACGCCACTGATGATGTCCACCGCAGGTGTGGACGAAACGTCTGGACCTCAAAACTCCAGCAGACCACGACTTTTAAGTCCGGAAGAAATCTCTAACCTTAATTCTAACTCCGGCCGTGAAAGCTTCCAACTACTCATTACTTATATGGTGTTTGAGTAGTAGAATAGTTCATTGATTCGCCGATAGAAGCTGAGTACCCAGTCAACAGGTGCCACTTTGCCCCACACTCTCAACTTTAAACGCGATTATCTATTTAGTGGTGCATTTAATTAAAAAAAGTTATTGGAATTTTTTGTTAGTTTACATCCACTCTCTCACCTCCTTCAGTCTGGCGGATTATTTCACTTCCATCCTGTATTAGTTTAAAAGCTTCATCTTTCTCTTGCATGTTTAGGTCATTATGATTCTTAGAAAGCAATGACACATGCTTCAGACTTTTTAAAGGCTAATATATTTGCAGCCAGCTGAATTTTTCATTAATTTTGATAACCATTGAAAACGTTTTTAATCGTAATAATCTATCTATATATGTGTATATATATATAAATAAATGAATGTATGTTTGTATCCTATGCGTTCCTAAATTGCTTGACTGACTGATCACCTCAAAATTCAGCTCGTATATGTATTTTTTCATGGAGAAGGTTTGTATGCTATTAATTTTACCATAAAATGTAAAATTCACATGGGTATCTATACTCGCTTTTCTTTTACATAGTATATTCACATATTCTTCCCTACACATCCTTCAACATATAATTCATACATTCAATTCTATGACTGAAATAGAAATGCAACATATTACATTGACATAGTTTTCTCTATTCGTCCATCAACATACAATTCATAAAATGTTCTATGATTGAAATAGAAATGTAACATGTTATATTCACAGTTTTTTCTCTACACACCTTTCTTTTGTGAAACAGTCACACTTCTTTCTCTACTCCTTCTTCTACCAAGAATTCATACAATTTTCTATATGATTGACATAGAAATGTAACATCTTAAATTCACACAGCTTTCTCTACTTGCTTTTCTTCCTGTGGTATTTGGGGTTGTTCAACTGTGCTTTTGCATAGTGTTTTCCTGGTGTTTTTATTTATTTATTTACTTATTTATGTATTTTGTTTATTTTGGGTTCTTTATAGTATCCAATGCAAGTCTTAAAGTTGTAGGGATAAAATTGTCAAACTACAGGTAAGCCAGATATTTTACCTAGTAGTAAATAAAAATGTAGTAATTTGTAAAGTAGTGTCAAGGGCAGCAAAGCAATTGTTTTGCCACAACCAAAGTAAATGTTTTCAAAGCAATATGAAACAAATATAGAAAGTAAATGAAGTATATCTTAACAAGAATTTCTTCTCAGAAAAGTTCAATTTTTGTGTTATTCCTTGATTAACCATTAAAAGTAAAAGGATGAAAGACAATTTCAAATCCTGTGGTTCTAAACTAAGTTTTACTGTCTGGATTGTATCTGTTGCACTTTTATCACACAAGTATGACTTTTTGTCACGTCCAAAAATTTCTTAATATTAGTCCATAAAGTTTAAAATACTGGTGAAATTAATAATCGTCAGTATATAATTTAAATGTCAGGCATTGGATGTCATTTTAATGTGCATAGGACAAAATAGAAGGCATTTTACCTTTAGTTAGCTATATTTGTTATACAGCTAATGGTAAAAGATCATTGTGGTTTGCTTTATAGTTTAAGATCAATATTTTAACTTGATGTCTGATGATTGTATACTTGTTTTGAAGGAGCATATGAGGTAATTGGCTGTGATACATTTGGGTTCTGAGTTCACCTGTGTATTGGGTACAGAGCTATTCATAGGCTTGAAAGGGACTTGCATACATATTAGGAAACTCTGAAGGGCCAAGCCACAAAACAGGAACTGTGGATAGTCACTGAAATATCATTTTAGACTAATCTTCCTTAACTAAATGTCAATACTTTCCCATTACAGTACAGTCTCGCAAATCCAAAGCTCTGTATAATCCGAGCCACTTGAAGATGCAATTCTTTAAAATCTTTTTATTTATTTATTTAATATATTTGTTTATTTTTGCTGATTTTTACTTCACAGCCAGTCTCTACAATACCCAACTAGCTTACATCTGATATGTTGATCATCTGACATTTACATAATTTTGTTGAAATGTTGAATGAAGTGACTCAAGAAAGTGAGGAGGAAGACTTAAAAGAGAGCACACAAAAGATATGTCATAGTAATGGTTTTGCTGTGCTATATGAAACAGCCAGAATCTATACTATGTGACTGACGCAGTGGCCTAACATTGTTGCACAAAAATGATGCAGCATCCTGAAGCAGACACTGTTTAAGGATTTCTTCAAAAACTAACTTCAAAATGTATATATTGTTATTTTTTCCTAGGTAAAAGAGACACACTTTAAAAATGTGGCAGTTTTTTATTTGAAGTGGCAATGGGGCTCTATCTTTAGGGCATTGACAGGTTAGCAGATAAAAGATGACAAGGGCTTATTTATTATCAATCAATATTCAAGTTTCCGCCGAAATTAACTTTATTGCAATGAAATAACAATATTGCTAAAAACGTTTCACTCTTCACAAAATTAATAGTGATAAGTTTCTGAAGCTACTTGGTTTAACGTTGTGCATTAACATTTAGTTATTAATGAGTCTATTTTGACACTACATCACTTACTTTTTTAGTAAGGAAAACATTCACTTTAATCCTCAACTCCTAGTCGACTAGAAACCTGGGGTGGGAGCAAATAACTCTGAAACATGTTTTCCTTATTAAATGAGTGATGGATTGTCAAAAATCTACCCAATAACTAAATGTTATTTTGAGTTACTGGTTTCAGTTTGATTTTTATGATTTTCCCTATGGTGTTCTGTTACCCCAGATTTGCTCAGATTAGCAAGACTACTGTATTGTACAAATAATATGGGACTTAATAACAGGGAAACCATAACTGTGACTTGTCATTAGGCCCAGAATTGGGTGGATGCCTGCTTTCTTTCATTGATTTACTCACTGACACCAAAACCACGTATGAGTGTAATGAAGATCTATAAATTAACCATTTATTTTATCTTTCTAATTACTTTGGCTTGTTGCATAGACATTAAGCATTATTAGTACCTACTGTTTCACTTTTTCAGTTACTAGCTGTTACATTCTATTTTGTTTTAATATAAAATAAAAATATGTAGCAGTCCAGAAGCATGGAGTTTCACCAGTGATTTGGCAGATGAACATTAAATCATATAGTGTTTGCCACAATGAGTTTAATCAAATCTAATTTCTTATTAGTAATAATAGCTTTCAGCTTCTATGAATATTTAATACAAAGCTGACATGGGAACTCTGAAGTTCAAGATCCTGTTATATTCTACTATGCGTTCCAGCCTAGGAAATGCTTTGGCGAAAGTGTCATTTTGCCTTTCCCGGAAATAGGTAGATTATCCATGTATTGATTTTCAAAACTGGGTTGCTGGTATAAACTTGATTATGTCATCTGCTTATAAACTTCATTATGTCTTATTATGAAAAATGTTCACATAGCCATGAATTTTGGTATAACATAAGTAGACGACAATGAAGTTTTTATCCAGCAACCCATATAGTGGCACAGTCACTACCACAACAAATGTTTCCTCTTCAACCGCCAGTTGAGAAACCATTGAGAATGAAGACACTGGTTTTCAAAACATGTCCAGACAAAAATTAGTGTAAGTGAAACTATAAGTGTCTGTAGGTTGACTCATTTATTTCTAAAACAGAAAATTGTGTTGTGAAAATGTTACCCTATCTTGCTTCAGTTAAAAAGCTTCTTCATTGATGTTATTTTGCATTTGCTTTTCCACTGCAATTAGCTTCAAGTGATTGCACTGGGAAACTCTAAATATAACCTAAAACAAAATTGAAGAAAACAAAAACAAAGCATTTTCTGCAAGGCTGATTGTAATAGCTAAAGTTTTGTTGTAGCAGTTTTATTTATTCTTATAAACTCTGTTTTATGTAAGGCTAAAATCTGAGGGAATATAACATTTAAAATGTTGTGTAGTAAACTTATGATATTGTTTTGTGATTGAAATTTACATTCTTGGATTTAATTGAAAACAGCTCTAATAATTTGAATTTCAAACAATAAGATTTGTTTTTGACAGCATATTAAAGGGTATCTGCAAAAGCAGGCATTATATTTGTATGGAATTCATGCAAAAATGTTTATTTTTCATGATAGTTACAAGAAGGTATTTTGAGCTAGAGCATATTGTAAGGATTATATTTTGCAGCTTTGATAGAGTCAATATTTTTCACTTGTGTGGCTTTATTTTTATGCGAGAGATAACTTGTTAAAAATACTTGACATAAAATGTATACTGATGTATATTGTATAATCTAATATGCTGAGAAGAAGAAAGTTATTGGAATTATTGAAAGGAGTATCTTAATTTACAAAAGATATACAAATGTATATGCTGTAATAGTTTATAAGAAGAAAAGAAAAACAAACTTTTCTCTCATATTCTGTGGTCCAGATATGCTTGTATGAGAATATCATTGCTCAGTTTTTGATATATGGGTGACAATCATGAATAAAGCAACCCACTTAAAAGTAGAAAATATTAAAACTCTTTTACATGTTGTCAAGTTCTAGAATGGCAACAATATTAAAATTATCACATGTTTATTCTCAATTCACATATCTTCAAACGATGAGATTGAAGTTCAAAACTCTGCAGCCAACATTGTGTTTCCACTTTCCCAAAAGCTCGGATAGTATTTACCTGCAAGAACAAATAGTTATTTTTAAGAAATGTGTGGATGTATAGAAAGTATATTGTTGGTATATGTGTATTATTTTGAGTTCTTGTGTTCCTGCCCCTAAGACAAGATTTAATGCTTCAGCAGAAATTGTTTTTCTTTTGGCAGGTTTACTTAGTCTATAGAATACCTGGTAAGAAAAAATACAGTAAGTCCTCATTTAATGCCATCAATGTGTCTTTGAAAACCATTGCTTTAAATGAAATCATATGAAATGCTATATCACATGGCCAGTTAATACAAAGCAAAAGAATAGTCAGATTTGGTTCTTACATTGTTTTTATCCAAAATTCCTGAGATAGGTACCACGTTGCCTAAATGTTCCATACTAACCAAAGCTTTTTAAAAAATAAAATTAATTTAAGTGCAACAGGTTTCTAGCTAACATATATAAATTTTGTAACTGCTTTCTCTCGCTCACACCAATTCATATTTTCTACAAATGATACTGAAAAATCTATAGAGTACAGTAAACTGTAACAACTTATCCTTTTATTACGCATTCCAAAATAACCCTGAGGCGCAGCAGCCCTTGCCGGGCCTCGGGCTTACCGCCCACCTCTGCCCATTACAGGTGTCATGAATAGGGTGGAGGTGGGATGTGGTCAGTGCCCCGGTTCCTCCTGGCCGGTTACATGGTCTTTGCAACCATGGGCTGCTATTTTTCAATCTAGTAGCTCCTCATTTGGCCCCCTCAGGGACCTAGCAAGGCTAAGTGCACCCCAGACCAGGTCTCTCAGCAGGAAGAAATCCCCACGTCAGAACCTGGAACTGAACCCGGGTCGCCAGCTAGGTAACATTCCAAAATATCTGTAGTAAATTTTAAATCATTTGCTCTACAGGTTTCCTCCATGTGTTTCAGTGAATGCCAAACAATAAAGATTTTAATTGTAAGAAAATAGAATGAATAAATGAAACGTGTACTTTTCTCTGCAAACCATGGTCTTTAAATAGCATAGGAAAATGAGTAAGATATTTTTTGAGTAAAGCTTAAACTTGACATTAATTTTAGAGACAAAACTCAGAAGTTTAGATATTTGATTACACTTTTTCATCAGTATCTCATATTAAATTGCATTTTCACAGCTGGTATCTTCATAATCTTGTTTGCAGTATTTCAGTGCTAAAAGACATGCTTTGGAATCAAACAATTGCAAATTTGTCTGATTTGTTTGGTGATAAATTAAATATACTATGGTCCTAACATAAACAATGTACATAGTGTCACTCTGCATTTTGACATATTTTTATGAATGTGTAATGGAGCTTTCTCTCTTACCCCTTAACAGCTGCTCAGTGCTCACCTTCAGGAGCTCAAGAAGAAATAGCCATTGTTACCTTACAACATTATTTTAACCACACACTATCTTTCCTACACTAGCATGGAGTATCAAAGAACATACACTTATACTGTTTAAACTAAATGTGCTAATTCAAGAATGGATGAAAAAATGTTATGAAATATCTTTTATCAGTAAAGATTAATATGTTATGTGTTGAAAATGGACAGAAAATGTTAATTACTATATGTTCAGGTTTATTGGCAAGTAGTACAGTTGTTGCAAATTAATAATTTACTTTACTTATGTGTAACCTTTTGATAATTTACTTTACTTAAGTGTAATGGTATCTTTCCTTTTAAGCCAGTAGAAATTCCTGTAAAAAGGTAGACAATTTCTGGGGATTTATATTATGCAGCAGTTTAATTATTCATATGGGTTCAGCCAATTTCTAACATGCATCTCAATTTCCTTGAAATAGCAGGAATAAATAGTTGTCGTAGCAGAGATAGTTTAGGAACACTTGGGCTGAAATAAGAGCTTAACCATGGTATGAAAAGAACCATTATAAAATTGTACCTAGAGTGTGTAAAACAGTACAAAAATGAACTGGTTGGAATAAGGAAACTTTTCCTTCACTAAAAGAAAACTTTTTACTTTTAGTGAAGTAAAAAAAAAAAATTTTATTCAACACCTCATTTAATCTTTTTGGAAGTCAACAAGGAGGCAGAATCTTCAGTCACACAATTAAGCACTGTTTATTGAGCGGGATGGCTCCACAATGCAAACATGTGAGGTTCGCATTCAAGAGATCCATGGTTCAAATCCCACCAGGATTGTCCTCTCTAACAGAGATTTTTCCCAGGTTTTCGTCAGTCCTTATAACTGGCAAACGCCTGGAGGTATCCTAAACTTAGGCCTGGAATGTACCTTTACTATACTATCATTTCATTGCACGTATCATCAATGTCCATTGTGGTGTTGTCCTGTGCACCCCCAGCATTAATGGTACTTCTGATGTTTGCATACATACATGGACCAAACATTCGAGCCCTTTCTGTATGAGAGTTGTTCGGATTGGGTTGGTCTCGGCAATGCAGTGGTTCCCGATACCCATGGGAGATTGAGTACATCTTGGCGCTGATGTAAAGGCAGCATTGTGAAATGCCCCAATGTTCTCGGGTACTAACCTGCAGAGCTAAACACTGGTGAGCTAGACATTCAGTGTTCCCATCGAGGTTTTTCAGTAGTCTTTCCCTATGGGTTGACATGCCTAGTTGGCATATCCACTATCCGCTGTGTAACAGCATGAGGGGGGAGTTATTGCCCTAATAGAAAGCCCCACAGAAAGGAGTGGTACTAGGTTGCCGTCTTTCCTTGCTTGAAGAGGGGGAGTTCCAACTCCTTAGTAGATCCCTCCTTCTCATGTTTCAAGTATCTGTGGTGCCGTTAAACAGTACTAACAACAGTTTTGAGATAAGCAGAGGAGAGTATGCCAATTTCAGAAAGACTTGGGTTCAGAGAAGTGGTGTTAAGACTTTTAATCACTTATGCGATGCATTGTTATTTGATGTAAAGCTTATATTGAGGACCTGCTGTATTTGAGGTTATGTGCTTATTGTTTTACCTTATAAACTATAGCTGTGCTTTAATTCCATATCTTCACAGAATATGGCCTGAATCTTTTAGTTAGGGCCTATAAGGGAAGTCTTTGTTAAAGAGATTTTATGCTGCTAAGGTCAGTGTTTTGTTTAATCCAATACATATAAAGCTATTTTTACTAACAGAATGTGCCAAAAATATGAAACTCTGCAATTTATTTGCTAACCTAAGTCAGTCATGGTGAAAATGTGATACTTGACTGCATTACTGATATATATGTAGGTAATGTGCTTAACATTACCCAGGAGCAAGTAAAATTCAAATGGAGAAGGCTTAGCCAGAACAGTAAGTCATAAGTCTCCTTTTCACCATGCCTTATCTAAGAGATTCTGCTCAAAGGAAGGAAATTGTTCTCATTTTTTGACCCAAAGACTTTTATGAAATCATTGTCTTTTGATGAATGATGTTAACCTTTGATATGTTCCTAAGTCCATCTGTTGCTGGAAGTATATGTATACAAAGCTGTTCCTTGTAGCTCTTTCTGTGTAGTAGTCTGTATCTAGAATGTTGTTAAATGTAATAATTGAACATAAGATTAAAATGTTTGTTTTTCTAGAAGCTAAGAGTACCTATTAGGTTAAACAATGTTTTGTAAATATGGTCATTAATGTATCACCTTTTCAGATATTTTAATCCAATACTCTAATATGAATTGGAATACAAATATTACAAAACAAGGTTATAATAACTTAAGTATTCTGTGATTAAAAGAGAGAAATAATCTTGAAAACAAGAATAAGATGTGCCACTTAGTATTAGCTGGAATTTGTGTAAGAGATGAATGTATGAATAAGAGTTCCTAGTATTTGTTTCTTATTGTGCATTTCTTCTGTTTTCATAGCTGATGACATGTAAAATCATACAGATCTGTTATGTATCTTCCATGGTTATTTTGGATTTATAAGTATTTGCTTTGGCACGTTTGGTGACATTTCTAAGTAAGTTGGTAAAGGATGAAAAGTGAATGAAATTTATTCTGGCATTTCAGGAGTAGATATTTTTCTGGAGAACATTTTTGCATTTTGGGCATGCTATACCAAAGATTTTATTTGTACCATTCCTTTAAGATCTCTTTGAGCAGTAATTTGGTGTATTGTGTGCTAAAGCTGCTTCAGCACTCACATTTTATAGCATAAGATTGCCTCTAATATCTCTTAGCATTATTTTAGTTATTTATGGTTTTTATAAGTTAAGTTGAGTGATATAAAGGTATAAAGGTATACTTCAATATAATAAAATCTCTGAATTCTTGAAAGCATGTCATTGTCAAGAATTATCAGCCATTTGGCATTTATTCTCAGTATAAAGCCAAAAAATAAGAAAGAAAAAGGATCAAAAAGAAATTATTGAAATGACATATCTTATTGAAACCATCCTTATGTTGCCAAGGTTTTGCCAAAGAAATCTCTATTCATTATATGCAACACTTTGTATGCAACAAAAAGGGGGAAAATGTTATGGATAAACTATTTGAGTTTGTATTGTAATTATATTAGAAATATAATTAAGATACAAGAGAATACAAAATTGGTGCACATTTATTTTTAAATCTACAACCCCTTTCTTCAGTTTCGTGAAACATTTATTTTATTTAGCATAATGTTTGAAAAAAATTAAATCATTTGTTCATATAAACTATAACGCTTCTTTATACGGCATCATTTGGTCTAATATCTTATTGTTTAGCAGTTTTGCAAAAGTCACCCAGAATGAAGAGGACTTCTGAAAACATTCCCAGAAAATTCAAGATACACAGAGCTAATATAAGATCTCGACCCATTTCCATGAAAACGGTTGTCCATGTGTTTCTGTAACAGCTAATGTGGAAGATGCTATTGATTGAAGAAAGCATAGCTGTATGAGGGGATTACCTTAAGGCAGGTTCAGGTAGACTTTATGAGAAACTTTCATAAAACTGCTTCCATTAGGACTAATATGAGGCTACTGGCTCAGAAATGTAAATCATGGTAGTTTACAGGATGAGAAGCATTCTGCTACTTAGCTATGGCCTTGTGGTTGACACAAGTGAACCTGAGATAACATGCTGCTGTTTATTCCTCTTGCTCTGACGTTTTACACCCTGCTTCAAAAGCAACTTATTGTTTCTTTCCCGGAACAATAAATATCATGAAAAAGAGCATCACTAATACATTACATTACCGCATCAAATAAAGCAATTATGATTATACTTTCAGTAATATCACTAATGAATTATGTTAATTAGAGACTCAAAAACCATACAATATAATACTGTAGTAACATCGGCATTGTTTACAGTTCAACTGTCTTGCAGACAGTAATTTTGAACTGCTCGTATTAATCTGTTTACATTGTACAAAGAAGCTCTTCATTCCATAGTATAATTGAGTGTTGAGAGAGAGAGCTGCGTCTCATCAAAGTGAAGAGGTTTTAACAAGTGTGAGTGATTGTATCATCAGAGTTAGTTTTTGAGAGACAGTGAGAGGAGTAAGTCAAGGCTACGAGAAGAAAACAGTTGTGAGTTGCAATATCACGAAGAAATGTAGACTGTATGAACGTCAGGAGAAGAGAACTGTATTTTTGTGCAAAAGTTTAGAAGAAAAATAAAGTGATATAAAAGTAACTGGACTGGACTTTTGTCATTTTGTCACAATACCTACAATGGAGTCATATAGATACAGCATAGACAGAAATATTATTTTTCCTGCAGTACATTAAAACAATAAGTATATTTTAAAAATATGCCATTGAATTTTCTAGGTTTTTAACGGAATGTGTAAAATTTGCTTCTTGTGTGTAAGCGCATCTTCTTTAAGGCCAAAACAATACACGATCATGCAAAACATTTGTGCAACATGTATACAGTTTTTGACATGAGTGAATTTTAGGACATGAACTACCCTAATATAAGCAAAAGTTATACCTATTCGATTTGCATACATCGCTTTGTGCATTGTGTCACATCGCTCCATGGTAACATGTGACACTCGCGTTCTGGAGATCATGGATTTGATTCCTGTGGCTGACCTTCCTGACCCATAGATTTTTTGTGGGTTTTCCCGGGTTCCAGTGAATGCTGGGAAGGGTCCTTACATCTTACTAATTTCTTGTCCTTCCAATTTGTTTCATTAATCATTTCATTCATTCTTCATCCCGTTGGTTCTTTCAGGGTTGCAAATGTCAGCCAAAACATTAGGTGGAGCTTGGCAGGGATGATATGTGCATAGAAACTCTCTCCATCGCTCATTCGTGGGATCCGGATGGAAAAGGGGGCGGCATCTGGGGAAGTTGGAGGTGGCCCTGGAAGACTTAAAGACCTCAGACTTGGGAAACCTGAGGAACCTCTGTCAAGGTCTGTGCCGTTAGTTTGGTTCTGGTCGCCAGGTGTCTCCTCTCATCTCATCCTCCCTCCTTGGGGATATAGGTACAATAAGCCTGAATTCAGTGCCGAAACACCTCCGCATCTCTCCTATTCCTAGATACTCCAAATACCTACATATAATTTATATAAATTTACAATTTTGAACGGAAACAATATGAACTAAATCTTACATTTTTTTAAATATTCAATCCTCTAGTTTATATACTTTTCACTTTAGTTGATTCAACAAAGGACATAAGCAGTGGCGTAACGTGGCTTGAGAAGTTGGGTATGCACTTTGAATGTACCATACAGGTGAAATTTTTAAATTCTACAATTATTAGCGGATTTTCTTCAAACTCATATCAGACATAACACATATAAGGAATAATCTACTTCAAATTTTCATTGCAATATCTTTAACACCTTTAAGTGTATTATCTTTTCTAGCTATTTTGGCAGCGTACTTGAAATGCTCCACAAAAAGAAGATTTCAAAATGTTGATAAGTTTAAATATTATTCTGTTATAGACAATGACTCTCAAAAGAATTTTGGGAACAAAATTTTTTAACGGTTTAGTTCACTAAATAAAAATTTTTATTTTGAAATTTTTTTTTTTTTTTTCATTATTTGTATAGTTTTCATAGAACTATAATTCACCAATAGGTAGATATTAAAATTACAGAAAATTACTCCCACTATTTATTTGCTTCTCAGTTTGTTGATTACAAGAACTCGGATTCCATATTCGGAACAGTAGATTTTCGGAAATGCAGCGTTTTCTCTACAACACACGTTTTCCTTGTATTGTACCACGCGAATGCACATAAGCAATGTGCATACCCTGCCTTGGGTTTCCTGGCGTATTTTCTCTTATACGTTCACACAAATTACTGTGACATGTTGTTACTTTGATATGTACAAAAGAAGTTAAAATATGAAATTAACCTTCACTGCCAAACAAAACACAGAAAAACAGATTTAAACCTCATTAACAAGCAAGATGCACTTTTCTGTGTTACATCCACTACGCGCACACATCGTTTGACATGACTGGCGTGAGGTAAGCATAACCACCAGCCGCCGCTCTTTCAATGTTTGGCTTTATACACTAACAATACTAATTCACAGCAGATCGTTGTTCGAAACACTCCTCAGCACACATTACGCCGATTGGATTAGTACATAGATAACAGAAAAAGCTTAAAAATGGAGATATATAATCTGTGATATAGTCTAATTTACAACCTTTGGTGTAAATGTCGGTTAATGGATGGTGCAGGACCTCCTAAATACCGGACCTGACACTGTAATTCAAGATGGCGGCCAAAGTGGTGGGAACTACTTGTAAACAACTCGTCTACAGGCTACGATTTCAACGCAGTAAAATAAAAATGTGGTGTAATAACACGCCTATTTTGTGAATATGGGCTGTGTTAAACACAAAAACACTGTCTTAAACATAAACTCAAGTAAACAAAAAAGAATGACATTTAATATTAAACGATAAACCATGGGCAATGAAATATATAACCTCAAATATCATTCATGCAATCTACAGGTTTACATGCCATTATGTAACTGCATTACACACTCAAATTACAAAGAAGATAGACAAAACTGCAAGCAGCATGTTACTTAAATAAAACAGAAGTGTTGACAGTGAGTTGACTCAGAATTATTAATCATTGTTTACACTGTTTTTCACATTTGTACAATGTGCAGAATGTTATATACCTACACAAAACATACTATACTGGATGGCTGATATACAAATGCTGCCATTTAGAATGACCTAAAGCTACCTACTGAATTCAAAACCTTTAGGGTGAAATTTTGCTTTCACTATTACTGAGAACTTGATTACTCAGTTTGCAACAACATATTACTCAGCACTTCAGGACACTTTATTTTACAGGGGGAATCCACAAAAGCAGATGAAATATTAAAAATAATAACCGTAAAACAGCACTGTAAATGAAATACATGAAATACGTAATCTTAAATCAGTATTGTAAAGCAACATTGTGTTAGCTTAGGTTAGGTTAGTTTTGCATATGAGTGGGGTGACAGGGTCCTGTGTTATCGAAATATTTACAATTTGGGTAGTGTTTATGCAATCATTTCAACGTAAATGCATTAATCAATCATTGTAGCATATATTACACTCGTTTATGCACATTTATTAGCTAAATATCCGCCGCATAAGCGAAATAAAACCACTTCATCGACCGTACGAAATTTTCTCATAAATAAAACACGAAGCTTGAGCGCACAATAAAACTTACAAGATCGTAATCAGCAATAAAAACTGCATCCATTGCACTATGTTTCATTCGTTTTCTCGAGCGGACGATTTTGTAAATATTTACCAAACTTTGCTATATAGTCTACAGTTTTACATGCAGCAACATAACACATTTCTTCTAAACTACAGCTACACATTTAAATTACAAAGACAAAAGATAATGTACAAATATGAGCAGCATACTACTTACATGAAACAAACTGTTGGTGTTGCAGATGCCACTAATTGAATTCACTCGAAATTATTGTCTTTCACTATTCACACTATTCACCATGTTATATACACACCGGCAACTAATACACATAACGCTGCAATTTATTGTAATTAAATACTGAATTTAGAAGCTTTATGTTGTAATTTACCTTTTGTTTTAACTGAAAGTTTCTGATTTTTAATTTGCATCCGGGAATGCAACAGTTACGGTGCATTGTCGTGTTTGAGGTTAGGTTGTAGTATGGCAACATTAATATACACTACTGGAACAGTTTTTCTTCAACAACCTCTCACCACTGTAATCGTGACACAAATTGTACTTGCAAACAGATAAATTAACCACACTATACGGCTAATGTAGCCATAGTCCTAGATGGAACACAATAAACATGAACACGTGGATAGCACACGGCACAGTCAAAACGTTATTACATTTATTTCTGTTCCTATACTGCCCAAATAAAACTTTTGAAACACTCGCTTTGCTGATATGAAGACAAACTTACATAGGAATTATTATAAGAAACAATAACTCGAAGACATAGAAAATAATACGAAAAACAGCGTGTGGAAACACCTCAGAAATAAATCCCACCAGCCGACGCCATTTTTGTACAACTTAGATGGCAGTGTCAGGTCCGTTAATCTAGAAGGTCCTGGATGGTGCAGGTTGGTTTCCTATGTTGTCACTGGCGGCGGGATGTGTCCAGCCTTGGATGTCTGACCATCCAGCGATCATTGCCCTACTGCTTGCTTCGCCGGCCGCTTGCGGGGCCGTTGAGCAAGGCAGTGCCAGTGATGCAAATTATTAATTGTTTTATACCGTTTACAAACTTATACTCTAATATAAAGTTTATGAGGATAATATACATTTATATATTTAGTAATAATATGCAAAATACTAACACTTTAACTTAGGTAACAATACCAGTTGTTTAAAAATTAGAAATTCTTATAAACATGTATAATTTTGCTGAGTTCGTTTCTGCACGCTGTGTTCCTGCATTTTTATGAAAAACATTATAACTTAGCTTTGTGCTGCCATCTGCGGCCGAAATATCGTGAAATACTTAAGTGCTCTAGACGCATATGGCAGCAGTGGCATACGTAAATAACGACCCCGCAGCGCGGGGTGCCATCGATCTTTGGGGACCCCCAGACTGTCTTTAATAGTTTTCTAAAAAAGGACTTTTTATATTCAATTCAACCATGGAAAAGTTTCTAGGAAGAAGCGCGGAATAGATGCAGTTCACTGACACAGTGACGTGTATGGTGTAAGCATTTTCTATCCCTTCTTGCTTAAAAGTGTGAAAAAGACCTACATCCAAGTGTGCATGCCCTCAGGATCATATAGAGAAATTAATTAAAACACGGCATTTTATTCGGCACGGTTGTCACAACAGCCGAACTACATAACAAGTACGACTAATACCTATGCGAAAATGCAGCCGATTGTCCAATAAATTGGATTATTTTAGAATTTGGTCATAAGGTATAAACATAAATCAATATGTGTTGTTCTAAATAGAAGTTTGTTTGGGTTACTACCTGAGTTATTAGTTTTATCTATTGCATTATGTGTTTAGCGAGTGTATACTGTTTATCTAGTAAAAATGTTATTTTAACAATTCCCTAGGTGGTTGTTGCAAAAAGAGTTCATCATTAGGTGAGTTTATTTCACTTTCAAGCTATTCTATGTGAGTAAATGTGTAATATTTTAATATCTCCATTTTTAAGCTTTATTAGTAAATAGGGCCCTCAACATTTATTTGCAGGGGGCTCCCAAAACCTTAGTTACGCCTGTATGGTAGAGTACATGCATGCCGTTTACAGTAACTGTATAACCATATACAGTCACAGTAATGCCGTCGTGATTTTAACTTCCACCTGTTAATCGGCCTGAGCAGTTTTGCATTGGAGTGTCACTGCCCATCTTGCCGGTTTTCCTAACATCGATTCTCTCCCATATGTCACACCGATTGCGGCGCACAACAAAAGATGGTCGGGATTTGGCTGCCCTGTCCCGCTGGCGGTGCGTGTATGAAAAGCGCTCAAGGTCAGGCTGCCTCGCGCGACCACTTGTGTGTACGTGACTAACAACAATCGAGTGGTAACACAAAGGGTTTTCCAGATTAGTCGAGAAGCGTCCGGCAGCCGGCATATATGTGCAAGTTCTAGAAAGATCTGTGTTATAACATCCTCGCTATATAAGAAGGCGAAGCAAATATAGGAGTGAGTGAGTTACAGACAGGAGTCAGTTCAGCTTTTGGTTTTAGTATGTGTGTGTCAGCTGCTTATGTACGTGAAAGAACCGGTGTGTTGTGGAGAAAGATAGCGAGCAGTTAATGAGTGTCGAGTGATTGTATCGTCAGAGTCAGTTATTTGAGAGACAGAGAAAGCGAAGAAAAATATAAAGAAGTGAGTCGAGGTTACTAGAAGAAAACAGCTGTGAGTTATATCACGAAGGAGTGTAGACCGTATTGACGTCAGCAAAAGTGAACTGTGTTGCTGTACATTCAGTTAGAAGAAAATAAAGAGAGGAAGGAAAAATAACTGGACTGGATCTTTGTCATTTTGTCACATTGCCGTCAGAAGTGGGATTTGACGAATTATCGTTTTGTTACAAAATGCTTTCCTGAAAAGAAGACATTCCATAGACGGAAATTATGGAAGAGCGTTTCTCCATAAATCAATATATATTTAGTGTAATAATAGTTCACATTTTTAAAATCTACGGTTTTTTAAATTAGCGTTTATTAATATTCTTAACAACCCTAATATTATCAGGAGCGTCTCGTTCTTTCGGGCTTAGCCCTGAAAGAAAACCTTAAAAACGGGGTTATCGTTATTATTATAATTATCATAGAGTGTATTGTTTTGATTCTGTTCATCACTGGCTAGTTTAGAGACCCCTTCCCCAAGCTACCCCCTACCAAAGCCCCCATTCAAACACAGACACAGAAGAAACACACCACCCAGCCCACCATTCCCACCCCCACTCCAGCCCCAACCACATCCAACAACGGAGCAAAAGCATCAGACAACCAGAAACCACCAAGAATAATAATCCCTGACGTCCAACACACGGTAAAGGTCCTCCGCATCCTGCGTGGCTCCCTTCCTGCCGGCACATATAAATTGCAGACAACGAGGGACTGCCTTAAGCTCTTCCTTCAACGGAAGCAGGACGCGAACCCGACAATGCAGCTCCTGAAGGACGCCGGAGTAGAAAACTACAGTTTTACTCCACGTGGGGACCAACCTCTTCGCTACGTAATCAAACGTCTTCCAGCTGACTTAGAGGAAGATTACGTGAAAGAGGACCTGGTCCTAAAAGGCTACACCGGCGTCCAGGTACGACAGATGACTTCACGTGGCAGGCCTCTGCCAAATTTTCAGGTAAGTCTTGACAGGACCACCGAAAACCAAAAACTTCTACAGGAACGAGAGGTGTGCCATATGATGGTCACCGTGGAGGTCCTGAAAACAAACCAAAATATAACGCAATGTTACAACTGCCAGCAGTTGGGGCACACTTTTAGGAACTGCAATATGACCTCCCGGTGTGTCCTTTGCGGTGACCTCCACCGCCTGGCTGATTGCCCGAAAAAGGCCAAACAGGGCGTTGTACCCCACTGTGCTAATTGTGGGGAAACGCATCCTGCCAGCTACAGGGGGTGCGAGACGTTTCGCAACGAACGTCACCGCCGTCAACTGGCATCCATAGCCAGGAGCTCTCCCAGTGCTCAGCCAGGGCCAAAACCCATCATACACCCGGCCCTGGTTCAAACAGGTATCTCCTATGCGGGAACTACCGGAGGGCAAAACGCACCAGTGCCACCACAGAATGGTCCCCCTCCACTACCCCAACAGGCGCCCACGGGTGACCTGAGTGGGATAAAAGATATGTTAAACATGTTCAGAGACCTAAATTTACCATCATTATTGATGAAGGCGCAGCCTTTCCTAGCCAAATTCAAAAGCTGCAGCAGCACTTGGGAGAAAATAGAGACCATCATATGTCTCCTCTCAGCTCTTTTAGAATAAATGGCCCACGTAAGGGGAGGCACAACTTTAACGCGCGCACTACTGTGGAATGCAGATGGCATCCACAGGAAGCAACACGAACTTGAAAACTACCTACGGCGTAACAAAATTGACGTCGCATTCATCTGCGAAACAAAATTAAAGCACGAGCACACTTTTAAGCTCCAGGGGTATCAAATCTTTCGGAACGACAGAATTGGCAGACAAGGGGGAGGGACTGCTATTTTGCTTAGAAATACTATTGCTCATGCTTCTGTTACGTTGCCTGTAATGGCAGCGTTAGAGTGCACAGTACTTAAAACACGTGTAAATAGTAAAACGGTTATGCTGGTAGCACTTTATCGGCCCCCTAACTCTCCAGACTTTACACAAGACCTCGAGCAGATCCTCGCTTTAGAGGAGCACGTTATAATTGCAGGAGATTTCAATGCCCGGCACCCCTGGTGGTTTTCACGCCGGGCAAACGCGGCGGGAAATCTCCTGGTTGAATTTATAACTGATAATGATGACATTGAGGTACATCTTCCCCCAGAACCCACTTTTTGGCATCGATCAGGGCACTTTGACGCTGAGATTTTGGACATCGTACTAACAAAAAATGCGACACTGTTAAATAACTTTACTGTTTATCACAGCCTGGACTCCGACCATCTTCCTGTGCATTTCGACATACAGGGTGGCATTTCAGCCAGTGCCTCTGGCCCTCAAAGTAGAGCTGAAACCGACTGGAATAAGTTCACCATGGAAATGCACGGGATGGCGCAACCCAGACTGTCATACTATAGCGAGGCAGACATAGATGTCGCCATTGAAAACTTTACTGCCTCGCTACACACAGCCAAGAGAAATGCTACCACATATACCACAAGACCACCCGGTTTTTGCACGTACCCCGAGGTAGAGCAACTCATTGCGCGGAGACGACGCTTGACAAAACTGTGGCGATACACCCGTCAGCCTGAATATAAAGTGCTAGCAAAATGGCTACGCAACATCATTCGGCAACAAATTAAAATCAATAAAACTGAACAATGGGAAAACAAAATGCTGAGTACCACACATTCGGACTCTTCTTTGTGGAAATTACTCAAGGCTTTCAAAGTTTCCACGAGCGTCAACTCCGCAACTGAGGCGCTGCACACTCAAAGCGGCTTGCACTTCTCCGCAGAGGAGAAAGCCGAGGTCTTCGCTGACTGTCTCCAAGACAGATTCACCGAAAACCCAGTGACCAACTGTGAAATAGAACGGGAGGTCCAGACATGGGTACAAACCTGGGTGGCGCAGAAGCAAGAGCAACAACTGAAATTTACAAGCTCATTAGGAAATTGCCTAATGGGAAAGCTGCCGGTCCAGACAAAGTGACTAATGAGGAACTTAAGCATCTCCCGAGAAAAGCTCTGGTGCAACTAACAAAGATATTTAACGCCTGTTTGCAGCAAGGCTATTTCCCCTCTACTTGGAAACGAGCTAAGGTTATCATGCTCCCAAAGCAAGGGAAAAGCACCAGACAACCGCAAAACTACCGTCCCATTAGTCTTTTGTCTACTATTGGTAAACTGCTCGAAAAATGTATCCTTTCTCGACTTCAAAAACAAGTCTCGGCAACACATGAACTCTCAAATTCACAGTTTGGCTTTAGAAAAGGACATTCCACTGAACTACAGCTCCTCAGACTAACTGATGACGTAACAGAGCAATTTAACAATGGGGCTTCAACGTTGGCGCTATTTCTGGACGTAGAAGCTGCATTTGACCGGTGCTGGCACAATGGCCTTATTTATAAACTGCACCACAATTTCCCGGCTCTTCAAAATTATCTATAGTTGCTGCACAATTTTCTAGAAAACCGGCAGTTGTACGTCCAAGTGGGCCGCTCCTCCTCACGGGAGCGAGTGATGCGGGCTGGCGTCCCACAAGGGGCAATAATGTCCCCTTTTCTGTATATATTATTCACCAATGATTTCCCAGTGGACGCCAGATGCAAGGTCGCCATGTATGCTGACGACACTGCAATATACAACCACCATAGAAATCCACGTTTCGGCCTTGCAGAAATGCAACGTTATGTGAACAACTTCCTCTCATGGCAACATGACTGGAAAATCAAAATTAATCCCGACAAATGCCAGCTGATTCATTTCTCTAAGCGGCGTCACACTTTGGCAACGGACCTAACGGTCGGTGGTCAAGTATTGCACTGCCGTCAGCAAGTTAAATACTTAGGTGTCACCTTGGACCGCACAATGTGTTGGTCCACCCACATAAAAAATAGCGCCAATAAAGGCAGACAGCGGCTAAAGTTGTGCGCCCCCATCTTCCGTAGTAAACAGTTGCGACTAAAGTCAAAACTTATACTATATAGGTCATTTATTCTCTCGGTGGTCCTGTATGCATGTGTGGCCTGGGCTAATGCCTCCAAAACTGCCCTCAAACAACTCCAAACCCTCCAAAACCTCTCCCTCAGAAAAATCCTCTCTGCTCCACTCCTCACCACCACCCAAACTCTTCACCTCGAAACTCATATCCCGTTCATCCCGGAGGCAATAGACAAAAGAGCAATGGCGGCATGGACGCGCATTAGGAACCACGAAAATGACGTGATCGCTAACATCGGCAAAGGCGAGCCGAAGCACCGCAAACATACTAGGATAAAAATGTTCTAGAAGCGGCTTGGCTCGCCGACTAATGCGCGTCCACGCAACCTCGTCCCTAAGCCACATACATGTTCCGGCAGAGGCCCTCGCCTCGGAAAATATTCAGGAGCTGCCACCGCGGGACAGTGTACATAGTGTAAATAGTGTAGTGCGCTGGGACGCATATTTCTGGTGTGCCCAGTGAAGATGTGTGTGTATGTGTGTACGAGTGTGTGTGTGGGTGAATGCGTGCGTGTATGTGTCTGTATATAATTTGTAAATATGTACATATGTATATATAACCCAAAGACGAAACAGACAAAAGACAAAAGAAAGCTATTCTTCGTGACCTACAGATGGTCACCGTATGGGTTTTTTGTAGACACCGAAAAAGTGTATATATAAACAAAGCCAAATGTAAAAAAATGTTAAATATAGCCTGTAAGCCGGGCCCATTGTACCGGCACCAGGCCAACACTTTTCTAATAAATAACTTGTAACTTGTACCCCGTGGCACAACAGCCTACTCGTGCCAAGGCCTACCACCCGACCGCTACTTCCCCCACCTCTGCCCACCACAGGCGTCATGAATGGGGTGCAATACTGGAGACGGGACGTGGCCAGCGCCCCAGTCCCTTCTGGCCGGTTATGCGGCCTTCTCGTCCAGGGGCCGCTAATTTTCAATCATAGCTTCTAAGTTGGCCCCTCAGGAACCTAGCGATGCTGAGTGCACTCCGGACCAGGTCTCCCAGAGAGAGGAAATGCCCACACCGGTACCGGGAATCGAACCCGGGTGTCTCGCTTTGTAAGCATCAATGCTAAAAGGAGGTAAAGCGTATAGACACAGAGGGGACACCTCGCTCACTTCGACCTACACAGATCTATTGTGGCTAACACCCCCGGAGGTAGGAATGAAATGAGGGAACCGAAGGTGCCACACCGGGTCGCAGCTAGACAGGCCACAGAGACGCGTGAAAGTCCCTAACAAATGCCTCGCCAATCAGCCATCACACCGCGGTTCCGATGTTGCACTGAGCGTCCCCCCCCCCCCCGACGGAGGACAAGGCCGGCCAAAACGCCACCTAGCGCCGAGAATAGCAGTTATCATGCGCAATCACCCGTGCCATCTGCCCGGCACTGCCAACACTACACCCTGAAAGTACACCTGAAAGATGACAAGTAAAGGTCGGAGGCGTGTGCGTTTTCCATAGGCATACTGCACATGGACTTTACTGTTATCGCCCGCGCATGTAAACAACTGCAGGTAAGTACAGTCGACCATGAAAACCGCCTCACTGCAGACAACCTACAGCATCATATGAACACTAAAGAACACTATCACTCCATTGTCTGCAGCTCACTGCGAGAAGAAACAAAACAGTGGCGTTATACAACACCTTGACCTTGCGTCTGCATACACTTGCAAGGCAATGCTTCACTAGTTCCCAGAGTACTACGTTGTTTTCGACTTTTGCTTCTATTGGCAGTTGCTTGCACATTTGATGGCCGTGCTGTACTTCTGACGTCATTCATACTCTGCGTCCGGCTAACCTGTATCGCAAGCGAGCGTACATCCCTCCGGCCTTTAATGATAAGGAAATGTGAATGAAGGGAAATGATGGGAAGGAAACCGTGATATGAAATAATGCACCCCAGCATTCGTCTAAGTGACATGGGGAAACCACGGAGAAACCGATGTCAATCAAACATTACGCGCCCTCATGTTGGCATGGATTTTGTTGCGACAATTTGCAATCTGTAATCCGTAACGTTAGGCAATAGAAGCATATAACATGAATGTTTTATTTACTCCCTGGAAAATAACGTTTTGTAAGTGAAGTGGAAAATATTCTAAGACTGTTTCTCTCTATTATCACGCGCTGCACGCTAGTTGAAGCCTGGGCATTTCCTCTGCCGCTCTCTCTCTCTCTCTCTCTCTCTCTCTCTCTCTCTCTCTCTTACAAGCAGAACAAAGTTCACGCACGCCACTGACTGGATTTACCCCTGTGATTTCTGCAGCTCTTTTAACGCACGAGGGGCTATCTACTTACCCTAGGGCCGACTGGAATGGGCCACCTGGTATATTTGAGAACAGGGTTTCTCCAAATCGAACTA
The DNA here is from genome assembly GCA_030765045.1 of Tenodera sinensis. Classification (NCBI taxonomy): domain Eukaryota; kingdom Metazoa; phylum Arthropoda; class Insecta; order Mantodea; family Mantidae; genus Tenodera; species Tenodera sinensis. The sequence goes on along the minus strand of CM060963.1, from coordinate 175,853,197 downwards.
AACTAAAATTCTATATCGTAGTAGGTTACGCGATGATCGCTTGGAGTATCTTCTAGGACTATGCACTTCGACTTTGTCGCCAAATATTGATAGACTTCTTAAACGTAAGCAGTACCAAAGAGGTCACTAGTGAACAGTCGTTTATCTCATACGATTTGAAAGTAAAACGTACTTATAACAAAACCGCCACTGTGTGTTAAACAGTGGCAAAGTCCGCCTGTAGTGGAAGGAGGTAAATGGAACCTCCCTTCTTTCGCAAACGTTGTTTCACTTGTTCTAACAGCATATCTATTACCTTCAACGTCCAAATATATAAAAAACAATTAAATAACGCTTTATAATCAATTCAAACAATTACTTTCACGATTTCGCAATGTATCTCAGCGCAGTATTGGAAAAACTACCTGGATGTTGGCGTTATCTTAGTATATTCTGCGCACAGTTCCAATTTGCTCTCTATGCGTATGTTATTAACCAAAGCCGTGGCGTTCTGATGCAATATTCCTAACATCAAGCGGCCATGGCTTCGGCAATCAGGTGAAGATGTTGCAGGGGAGGACATCATGCATACACTCTGCCATCTGCGTGCAGGACACTGAACTATTTTAACTATATCAACAGGAGATGACAGCACAAATTGTTAGTTTGCTATTTTTGAAAAAGTAGAAGGAATTCAGCATTTTGTAAGAAATATCAATAATATCATATCATTAATATATGAATTTTTAATTTTAAAAGGAGCAGTGTTTTCATGTAAGTATAATTGTAATTATTTCCTAAATTATATGTAATCATAAAAATGTACTTTCCTAAAAGTGTGCATATTAATGTATAAGTTAGTCATGAAAAGTTCTCCTTTTGTGCGACCTGTCCCTAGAGGCAAGTTGCCGCTTGTCTTTGGGACAAGTTACACTATGGTATTACTTTTACTTCCAGTTTGGACCTCCTAGGTTCCCTCATAAGGATAGGGCTCAGCCGGACATCCTGGACACCGCCCTGCCGCCACTTCTCCCTTTATGGGCATATCGTGGATAGATGTACTTCACTACCGTGATGCCACTGCAGTGGTGTACCGAAAAAGACCTACCAGCAGCGCTACCCTGAACGACGACGCCGCTTATGCGCTACCTGCTGGGGGTACGACCACTTTACCGGACAAGCTTGCTGCCCGATACGACTCACCGTCGCCTGCCGCGGGTTAGCATTAACCCAACTACTCCCCAACTGTCGGTGCCATCCATACCACACCTGAGCCTGTAATCCTGGAAGCGGGCGCGTCTCCTCAGGGTAGGCATTGCCTGCCCTACCGTAATACATCAACAAATAATGTTTAACTATGATTCTGCATTTTATCATTTGAACCGTCATTTTCCCTAAATTGCAGTTCAGAAAAGCATGGTCAAATCCTTGAATCTCAATTCCGATTCATCAAAACTGCGCTGCGTGTTTGAAACGCGCGGCGGAAATGATACGCATGGAACTTGGGTAGTGGAGAGCCAGCAAGCTAACCTCTGCCGGCCCGGCCCCCTTTCCTCAGTAGGTACGAGGCCCTTGAACATGGATAAGGAAATATTCCATCTGTATATGCACTCCGAGCATGCGTAGACGCGTCTGCCAGCACTCGGAACATTTGCCCAAATCCGAATTTATGCGACTTTTTCCGAACAGCCATACTCTACCAGCGAAGATCTCAGAGACCCGAATCGTTTTGCTATCACTCTGTGTAATACCAGTGTGTTGTACCGACTTAATTAGTGAACTATTACAAAGTCTGCTTTCGCGGCGCACTGGCAATGAAAAGAGGAGTGTTTTAGCTATTTAACACAATGTTACAGTCAGACAATTTTTCAATTTCTTCATTAATTTTAGTTTTGGCGGTAATTAGTCCGTAAGTCACACGAATTCATTCTGCACTTATTAAACAACCAAACGACATATCTATTGTTTGCGTTATCCGCAATGACTTCGCAATGACTTATTATTATTATTATTATTATTATTATTATTATTATTATTATTATTATTATTATTATTATTATTATTATTATTATTATTATTATTATTATTATTATTATTATTATTATTATTATTATTATTATTATTATTATTATTATTATTATTATTATTATTATTAGTATTATTAGTATTATTAGTATTATTAGTATTATTATTAGTATTATTATTAGTATTATTATTATTATTATTATTATTATTATTGTTGTTGTTGTTGTTGTTGTTGTTGCTGCTGTTGCTGTTACACCTTGCCTACCCTAAAATTTTGACTGCGAGCCGCCACTGCCTGGAAGAGCTGGAGGATGCACAGGCTGAGATAGTGAATCTCTCCACCAAGACCTCCAAGGTATTCCTAACAATGTTGAACTTCGAACGCCTAGCCACGCATGAAGACATCTCTACGCGGCTGGATGGACCTCTCTCCATCCGAAGGCTCGTCTGGAGGAACAGCTCTTCAGGCAACGCTGGCCGAACTACTGCCCATATAGGCTCACCCCACTCGGGGGCACAATTCTGAAGCTCCGTAGACGTCAGAAACTTCACTAATCCCTCTCCCGATTTCCTTCAAATCCTCATCATGAATTCTTAAGGGCGTAATCAGGCTTCCGTCATGATTGCGTCCTAGCACCCTTTTGTCTTGAAAAGGATACACTAATAATATAAACTTGAACGCTAGACAGAAAATGCAAACTATTCTTAGGGAATATAAAACAATATATTACAGATGTTTCTGTTTAGTTTTTTCAGGCCGAAGTTCTTACTTTATTGAAAGCAGTGAAATGGATCTCGAATAATAGTAAAAAGTTCAATTATTTTCAGTGACTCGCAAGCAGCGTTGAATTGTCTAAATCGGGGGAAGACAACTTCGGGCCGTGTGACGTATTTAAACGAAGAGCCAGCTTGTAAGTTCGTGTGACGTCAGGCGAGAGCAGTGTATTGCTAGGCTGCCTAGATCAGCGGCGCATGTGTTCAGTTCCCCGTGTTTCACATCAGTTTGAGACCAGGCTTCAAGATGTAGAAACATTGTCAACTACGTTTCAGATTTTTGCGACCCCGTATCCATTGGATGTTAACAATGTTTCTAGCAGGTTGTAAATTGAATTGATAAATTTACAGTGCGACGATTTGCTGAAGGACAAATATAAACACAAGGAAGACTTGGCTAATTGTTATAAGAATGTTCCTCAAACTAGATTTCTGAGGTTATATGCCCTTGTTGCACGGATATTATGTATGTTTGGTTCTACGTATGTGTGCGAACAATTCTTTTCGGTTATGAACCTTTCTAAGTCAAAATCCCGAAGTATATTGTCAGATCACAATCTAACATGCAGTTTCGGTTACAAATGTGCCGTACATTACGCCCTAACATTGACAAACTAGTTAAAGAAAAGCGAAACGGCAAATGTCGGAAAATGTCCACCTAATTGTTCTGTATAGCTCTCCTCTAGCTCAGGCAAAATAGTTATAATTTATGTTGTATTTGCGTTATAACATGACTGTTCACATAAACTAGAATTATATATATGGCATAAAGCCGAAATTTAATTATTTATAATCTGTGACTATTCCGTAATTGAAACAGTCAGCATTAAGATTACGATGTCCCGTATCCCATTTCCTCTTGCCCGCTGTGACGTCACACGTTCAACTGGCTTGCTCTGGGAGCATGTGTGCTAAGTGGGCTGACGTCACAGCAGCGTTACCTGTCCTCCCCTGGTCTAAATGATAAGTACGTGCAACCTGAATACTGAATAGCTATGGTGTAAGAACCAGGATTATAGTTTCAGAATGCAAGGAACACATATTTTAGGTGGGTAAAAGGACAATCTGCTATTGAGGGCAACGAAAGGGCTGACCAGCTAGTCAAACAAACCACTCGTTCCAGCTTCTTCTTCTTCTTCTTCTTCTTCTTCTTCTTCTTCTTCTTCTTCTTCTTCGTCTTAGTGTTCAACGCCCGCTGTTACTACGAGTACGTGCGGCACCACAGGCGGTGACATTGGCAACCCCATAAAAAATTACCTTTTTCGATTTTTCGGCTGTTCCTTGGGATTTTTTCCGTTGTTCTTTCTTTCTAAACCATCACAGTATCCAGGCGAACAAAACAAAAAATAAATTATTCAAATCGGTCGAACCATTTTCAGGTTTTTGCGAGACTAACGCACGGTAATTGATTTATAAATGAAAGTTTGTCACTTATGGGCGCCTTTACTATCCATCCGATTGCGATGAAAGTTTCACATGTCCTTTACTACTTCCTCTTCTACAAACAATTCATACAATATGCTATATGTTTGAAATAGAAATGCAACGTACATTCACACGGTTTTCGCTATTCACCTTTCTTTTACGAAGTATAAATGTATTTCTTTCTCTTCTCCCTCTTCTACAAATAATGAACACAATTTTCGATGACTGAAACATAACTGCAACGTATTACATCCACGTGCCTTTCTCAACTCATTTTTCTTCTGAGTATTTATGATTGTTGAACAATATCTTTACATAGTGTCTTCCGTGTGTTTTTATTTATTTTGTTTATTTTTGTTTTTCATAGTACCCTAAGATTTTTCAATAACTCTTTGTTTAAGCGCATCAAGTAATATTTTTAAATGTGTCCAAAGAAACTCAAAGCTATTGGACAAGGGCAACCTAAGTCTAAAAGTTGTAAGGATAACTCGTCAAACCACGGGTAATGCCGGGTATTTCAGCTAGTTGATGAAACTAAATGTCCGATATCATTTGTTTGCATGATATTAAAAGAAGAGATGACCAGCCATTCCAACGAAAAATGGTTGAAAAGCAAAAATGGTTCTTCAACCAAGGAATTATTATTTCCCATTGTGTAGGAGAGGCTAACATGTAAATGCATGGAGTGCAATTTACAGCTTGCTCAGATGTCAGTACTGCAAGAACAAATAACTCATTTTGCATATTTGTAGAAGATATTGAGATTGTTCTTTTTTACTGTCCCTATGTTGAAAGGAATTATTATTTGTTAAAATTACACTTAATGTATTCTAGTACCTTTCAGAAGCCTTTTTCTTCAATAAATGCTGCTCGCTAATATTTTATTAATTCATTGAATTTATAACTATCGTTGAAATTAGTATATTTAATAATTCCTGTTAATTTTCATTTGCTTTAATGTTAATATTTTATTGCGTTTTTGATACGAAAATACTTAATTTGTGAATTATATACAGGTTTTATTAACTTCACTTGTATGTCTACATGTATGTAACAGAATTTTATGGCGTAATTTTCAGTTTGAAGTATAGTTGTAAGCTTGACTCAAATGATTCAATGACAACTTGCGTAAGGAGACAGCACCTCGAGCGAAAGGCGATCTTTAGTACCTATGCCCCTCATGGGGTACCCCCGGGGATGTTGGATGAGGCGAATGGATCTGAAGGGCGGCCGGAACGTTGCCACGACAGACCAGAGGACAGGGTCCCTACATTTTTCTAGTTGGAAACAGCTCGGCGGAGGCTGGCTCAGCCCGGTTCCTCTTCCACCCCTTTGGGTTCGTAATCCCCAGGGAGGCGCGGGAAACCTCGGAAACCTGCTCCCCCTCCCCGTCGGGCTTGGGGAGTCCGAAAACCAGTAGGCTCACCTTCCGATCCAGGGGATGAGATTTCCAGAGAGCATTTGTTCCCTCTGCCGTGCTGCTGCCACGATGCTGGCCTACGCTTCCAAACCTGAAAGAAATCTAACGGGATGAAGATGAAATGGAATAATTAATGCAACGAAATTCAGGGATAGGAAATTCAGAGGATATGAAAATACTTCCCAGCATTCGCCACGTGACCCGAGGAAACTTCCGAAAAAAACTATGGTTCAGGAAGGTCGCCCACGGGAATCGAACCCGCGGCGACGGCCCAACTGAGGGTGTGGACATTAGGTATGTAACTGAGGAAGTGATAAGCCATTATGAAGTTATTCAGATAATTGAAATACCTCAGAAATCCATAGCTTTCTTAAACAGACTGGTCACTTTCAGATGTGAAATGACCATAAACACTTACAAAATAGACAATCCTAACCTTATTAGGTCAAATTCGATACCGGATACACAATGCCACGAGAGGGTACAAGCCTTAAAATAATATATTTTATTACTGGATTTTTATTAACATAACATTACATCCTTAAAAATTAATGTAAACATGAAATATAATGCAAATAATCCATGCATCATGTACATGTACGGCATAGGCTTCTATAAGCCTTAATTGCCTGTCCCTAGGCTTTTGTTTATGTTTCATTGCGTCCATAACTAACTTGAAGTACATAGTAAAACAGTTTTAATAAATACTTTGTAAAGTATACGTACATTAAAATTCGTAACAAGTAGTCAAGTGAGTACAAATCAGATATTTTGAACTATGGAAAACATGCCCAATAAATCGATGAATGTACCTGAATTGCTACCGGCCCTACAGATTTATTCGACCTTTCACGCCAGTCAATCGTCTGTTCATGAAGTGGGTTGCTTTGAAGCGACTTTATCACCATTGCCTTTGACTAGAGGACTAGCGAAAAATTAGTGGAGGAGGTGGATGTCAACAGTTTCCCTTAATGAAATGGGACCTTTCCAGTATTTACGTTTGGAACTTCTTTCACGGCATTTCGTAAACTCGCAATTTCAGCATGTATAAAGGCCCTAATGACATAACCTTTCCAATAGAAAAAAAACTTCATTTACAACAAGAGGTAAATGAAAGCTGACCTACGCAGACTAAATTAAGCAAACGACACACAAAAGTAAAATAACGATATTTTAATGCGAACTAGTTGGAGCATTATAGAAATTTAAAAAATCTAACAACAGTAATCTTAAATGTGCTTAATCTTTTAATCCTTCTTTATGAAATTTATCTCGGAACTTGATGAAATTCTGGGCAAGAAAGGAGAAAATCTTTCACACAGCAGCCAATATCGTAATGAGACTCCCCTTCGTATCCTTCCAGTTCGGAAATAACCTTCAGACGTGCAAATTCTGTGTTCGGTGGTCACTTCCATTTTGGGTGCAAAGAACACACAAAATACCTTAGTAAAAACAGTATTACAGAACATTGATCTTTTACGTAGTCGGAAACGCATACTGTCCAAGGTCCACTTCCGCACCTCCCCTTTGACTCCAGGGACTTACTGAACTAAAAATGAGGTCATTCGTTTAAACTAACTGGCAGTAAAGACGGAATAAATCTAAAGACTCGATACATTTTGATACTGAAAACGTTGCTATTTTTCTTTGCAAATGGTGGCCTGTCAAGCTAACTTAACGCTAAAGCGCTACATTCCATCTTCATCGTGAATTGTCATAATTTCAGAACATTAACTTTTTTCTAAGCATTAGTAGCAGTTATCTGGGAGAGAGGGAGGGAGAAGAAGATTAGGTATGGTCGTTTTCTTTTCTCAGCCGTCAAGTACACCATCACCAATGTACTACTGTTGAACTTAACCAGAAGGTTATACAGGTGCCTGCAGTTAACTTTCGGTTTGACTTAGTCAACTACTCGTACTTCTATATTACAGGGCCTAAACCAAGAAGATCATCAAGTACACATTAAAAATATAAATACTACACTTATACCTTTCTCACTCTGAAATCGTTATTCGTTTTTACCTTCTCTAGCAGGTACTTTGTAGGTAGAGAAGGGATTGCATGCCACCCATAACATTTTTGGGAAAAGTACGCGTCCATGTGTGTGACCGGCATTACTCAGAAATTACAAGTCGATTAAATACCAAACTTGATATTGAAGCTCAACGTCTTCCAAGAACTTTCAAGAAAATTCCCCCACCCCAAATTGACCTTTACCTGGAAAAATGTTTGAAAAGTTTGATTTCTTTCAAAAACGCCTCTAACGAATTTGATTAAAATACCATACGTTTAAAATATTTTTACCGCAAATAAAATTTATACCTTCAATTCTCTGGGAATAGCCTCTGCAGTCCTCTTGATCCTAAATGACTTGTATAACTGGTAAACCGTAAGAGAGAGACAAAATCTTACTCCACAAAAGATGTAGAGCTAGCAAAAGCATATACTTATTTGTTTATTTGTTTGTTCCTTTGTTTGCTGGTTTGTTTGTTTGCTTTTTTGTTTATCTGTGATTTACCGGTCGTTTAGCTGTCATTTTGGCGGAGAGCGCGCTTGACCTCGCCAGCTGCGCTGCCGCTACGGGGCGGTCCGACCAATCTACGAACGCACTGTATATAATATATTATAGAGATAGTTCTAGCAACCATTTCCCAATTAGGGAGATATTCAGAGTACAAATAAGGTGGGGGGGGGGGGATTGGTTTCGGAGCAAGAGGGAAGGATTTACGAGACATTTCTTGTTATCGCTTCGTATTTTAATATACCTACTTATACTTTTCTCTAATGGGAAGTCGTTTTTCTTTTCCGACTCTCTCTCTCTCTCTATCTATCTATCTATCTATCTATCTATCTATCTATCTATCTATCTATCTATCTATCTATCTATCTATCTATCTATCTATCTATCTATCTATCTATCTATCTATCTATCTATCTATCTATCTATCTATCTATCTATCTATCTATCTATCTATCTATCTATCTATCTATCTATCTATCTATCTATCTATCTATCTATCTATCTATCTATCTATCTATCTATCTATCTATCTATCTATCTATCTATCTATCTATCTATCTATCTATCTATCTATCTATCTATCTATCTATCTATCTATCTATCTATCTATCTATCTATCTATCTATCTATCTATCTATCTATCTATCTATCTATCTATCTATCTATCTATCTATCTATCTATCTATCTATCTATCTATCTATCTATCTATCTATCTATCTATCTATCTATCTATCTATCTATCTATCTATCTATCTATCTATCTATCTATCTATCTATCTATCTATCTATCTATCTATCTATCTATCTATCTATCTATCTATCTATCTATCTATCTATCTATCTATCTATCTATCTATCTATCTATCTATCTATCTATCTATCTATCTATCTATCTATCTATCTATCTATCTATCTATCTATCTATCTATCTATCTATCTATCTATCTATCTATCTATCTATCTATCTATCTATCTATCTATCTATCTATCTATCTATCTATCTATCTATCTATCTATCTATCTATCTATCTATCTATCTATCTATCTATCTATCTATCTATCTATCTATCTATCTATCTATCTATCTATCTATCTATCTATCTATCTATCTATCTATCTATCTATCTATCTATCTATCTATCTATCTATCTATCTATCTATCTATCTATCTATCTATCTATCTATCTATCTATCTATCTATCTATCTATCTATCTATCTATCTATCTATCTATCTATCTATCTATCTATCTATCTATCTATCTATCTATCTATCTATCTATCTATCTATCTATCTATCTATCTATCTATCTATCTATCTATCTATCTATCTATCTATCTATCTATCTATCTATCTATCTATCTATCTATCTATCTATCTATCTATCTATCTATCTATCTATCTATCTATCTATCTATCTATCTATCTATCTATCTATCTATCTATCTATCTATCTATCTATCTATCTATCTATCTATCTATCTATCTATCTATCTATCTATCTATCTATCTATCTATCTATCTATCTATCTATCTATCTATCTATCTATCTATCTATCTATCTATCTATCTATCTATCTATCTATCTATCTATCTATCTATCTATCTATCTATCTATCTATCTATCTATCTATCTATCTATCTATCTATCTATCTATCTATCTATCTATCTATCTATCTATCTATCTATCTATCTATCTATCTATCTATCTATCTATCTATCTATCTATCTATCTATCTATCTATCTATCTATCTATCTATCTATCTATCTATCTATCTATCTATCTATCTATCTATCTATCTATCTATCTATCTATCTATCTATCTATCTATCTATCTATCTATCTATCTATCTATCTATCTATCTATCTATCTATCTATCTATCTATCTATCTATCTATCTATCTATCTATCTATCTATCTATCTATCTATCTATCTATCTATCTATCTATCTATCTATCTATCTATCTATCTATCTATCTATCTATCTATCTATCTATCTATCTATCTATCTATCTATCTATCTATCTATCTATCTATCTATCTATCTATCTATCTATCTATCTATCTATCTATCTATCTATCTATCTATCTATCTATCTATCTATCTATCTATCTATCTATCTATCTATCTATCTATCTATCTATCTATCTATCTATCTATCTATCTATCTATCTATCTATCTATCTATCTATCTATCTATCTATCTATCTATCTATCTATCTATCTATCTATCTATCTATCTATCTATCTATCTATCTATCTATCTATCTATCTATCTATCTATCTATCTATCTATCTATCTATCTATCTATCTATCTATCTATCTATCTATCTATCTATCTATCTATCTATCTATCTATCTATCTATCTATCTATCTATCTATCTATCTATCTATCTATCTATCTATCTATCTATCTATCTATCTATCTATCTATCTATCTATCTATCTATCTATCTATCTATCTATCTATCTATCTATCTATCTATCTATCTATCTATCTATCTATCTATCTATCTATCTATCTATCTATCTATCTATCTATCTATCTATCTATCTATCTATCTATCTATCTATCTATCTATCTATCTATCTATCTATCTATCTATCTATCTATCTATCTATCTATCTATCTATCTATCTATCTATCTATCTATCTATCTATCTATCTATCTATCTATCTATCTATCTATCTATCTATCTATCTATCTATCTATCTATCTATCTATCTATCTATCTATCTATCTATCTATCTATCTATCTATCTATCTATCTATCTATCTATCTATCTATCTATCTATCTATCTATCTATCTATCTATCTATCTATCTATCTATCTATCTATCTATCTATCTATCTATCTATCTATCTATCTATCTATCTATCTATCTATCTATCTATCTATCTATCTATCTATCTATCTATCTATCTATCTATCTATCTATCTATCTATCTATCTATCTATCTATCTATCTATCTATCTATCTATCTATCTATCTATCTATCTATCTATCTATCTATCTATCTATCTATCTATCTATCTATCTATCTATCTATCTATCTATCTATCTATCTATCTATCTATCTATCTATCTATCTATCTATCTATCTATCTATCTATCTATCTATCTATCTATCTATCTATCTATCTATCTATCTATCTATCTATCTATCTATCTATCTATCTATCTATCTATCTATCTATCTATCTATCTATCTATCTATCTATCTATCTATCTATCTATCTATCTATCTATCTATCTATCTATCTATCTATCTATCTATCTATCTATCTATCTATCTATCTATCTATCTATCTATCTATCTATCTATCTATCTATCTATCTATCTATCTATCTATCTATCTATCTATCTATCTATCTATCTATCTATCTATCTATCTATCTATCTATCTATCTATCTATCTATCTATCTATCTATCTATCTATCTATCTATCTATCTATCTATCTATCTATCTATCTATCTATCTATCTATCTATCTATCTATCTATCTATCTATCTATCTATCTATCTATCTATCTATCTATCTATCTATCTATCTATCTATCTATCTATCTATCTATCTATCTATCTATCTATCTATCTATCTATCTATCTATCTATCTATCTATCTATCTATCTATCTATCTATCTATCTATCTATCTATCTATCTATCTATCTATCTATCTATCTATCTATCTATCTATCTATCTATCTATCTATCTATCTATCTATCTATCTATCTATCTATCTATCTATCTATCTATCTATCTATCTATCTATCTATCTATCTATCTATCTATCTATCTATCTATCTATCTATCTATCTATCTATCTATCTATCTATCTATCTATCTATCTATCTATCTATCTATCTATCTATCTATCTATCTATCTATCTATCTATCTATCTATCTATCTATCTATCTATCTATCTATCTATCTATCTATCTATCTATCTATCTATCTATCTATCTATCTATCTATCTATCTATCTATCTATCTATCTATCTATCTATCTATCTATCTATCTATCTATCTATCTATCTATCTATCTATCTATCTATCTATCTATCTATCTATCTATCTATCTATCTATCTATCTATCTATCTATCTATCTATCTATCTATCTATCTATCTATCTATCTATCTATCTATCTATCTATCTATCTATCTATCTATCTATCTATCTATCTATCTATCTATCTATCTATCTATCTATCTATCTATCTATCTATCTATCTATCTATCTATCTATCTATCTATCTATCTATCTATCTATCTATCTATCTATCTATCTATCTATCTATCTATCTATCTATCTATCTATCTATCTATCTATCTATCTATCTATCTATCTATCTATCTATCTATCTATCTATCTATCTATCTATCTATCTATCTATCTATCTATCTATCTATCTATCTATCTATCTATCTATCTATCTATCTATCTATCTATCTATCTATCTATCTATCTATCTATCTATCTATCTATCTATCTATCTATCTATCTATCTATCTATCTATCTATCTATCTATCTATCTATCTATCTATCTATCTATCTATCTATCTATCTATCTATCTATCTATCTATCTATCTATCTATCTATCTATCTATCTATCTATCTATCTATCTATCTATCTATCTATCTATCTATCTATCTATCTATCTATCTATCTATCTATCTATCTATCTATCTATCTATCTATCTATCTATCTATCTATCTATCTATCTATCTATCTATCTATCTATCTATCTATCTATCTATCTATCTATCTATCTATCTATCTATCTATCTATCTATCTATCTATCTATCTATCTATCTATCTATCTATCTATCTATCTATCTATCTATCTATCTATCTATCTATCTATCTATCTATCTATCTATCTATCTATCTATCTATCTATCTATCTATCTATCTATCTATCTATCTATCTATCTATCTATCTATCTATCTATCTATCTATCTATCTATCTATCTATCTATCTATCTATCTATCTATCTATCTATCTATCTATCTATCTATCTATCTATCTATCTATCTATCTATCTATCTATCTATCTATCTATCTATCTATCTATCTATCTATCTATCTATCTATCTATCTATCTATCTATCTATCTATCTATCTATCTATCTATCTATCTATCTATCTATCTATCTATCTATCTATCTATCTATCTATCTATCTATCTATCTATCTATCTATCTATCTATCTATCTATCTATCTATCTATCTATCTATCTATCTATCTATCTATCTATCTATCTATCTATCTATCTATCTATCTATCTATCTATCTATCTATCTATCTATCTATCTATCTATCTATCTATCTATCTATCTATCTATCTATCTATCTATCTATCTATCTATCTATCTATCTATCTATCTATCTATCTATCTATCTATCTATCTATCTATCTATCTATCTATCTATCTATCTATCTATCTATCTATCTATCTATCTATCTATCTATCTATCTATCTATCTATCTATCTATCTATCTATCTATCTATCTATCTATCTATCTATCTATCTATCTATCTATCTATCTATCTATCTATCTATCTATCTATCTATCTATCTATCTATCTATCTATCTATCTATCTATCTATCTATCTATCTATCTATCTATCTATCTATCTATCTATCTATCTATCTATCTATCTATCTATCTATCTATCTATCTATCTATCTATCTATCTATCTATCTATCTATCTATCTATCTATCTATCTATCTATCTATCTATCTATCTATCTATCTATCTATCTATCTATCTATCTATCTATCTATCTATCTATCTATCTATCTATCTATCTATCTATCTATCTATCTATCTATCTATCTATCTATCTATCTATCTATCTATCTATCTATCTATCTATCTATCTATCTATCTATCTATCTATCTATCTATCTATCTATCTATCTATCTATCTATCTATCTATCTATCTATCTATCTATCTATCTATCTATCTATCTATCTATCTATCTATCTATCTATCTATCTATCTATCTATCTATCTATCTATCTATCTATCTATCTATCTATCTATCTATCTATCTATCTATCTATCTATCTATCTATCTATCTATCTATCTATCTATCTATCTATCTATCTATCTATCTATCTATCTATCTATCTATCTATCTATCTATCTATCTATCTATCTATCTATCTATCTATCTATCTATCTATCTATCTATCTATCTATCTATCTATCTATCTATCTATCTATCTATCTATCTATCTATCTATCTATCTATCTATCTATCTATCTATCTATCTATCTATCTATCTATCTATCTATCTATCTATCTATCTATCTATCTATCTATCTATCTATCTATCTATCTATCTATCTATCTATCTATCTATCTATCTATCTATCTATCTATCTATCTATCTATCTATCTATCTATCTATCTATCTATCTATCTATCTATCTATCTATCTATCTATCTATCTATCTATCTATCTATCTATCTATCTATCTATCTATCTATCTATCTATCTATCTATCTATCTATCTATCTATCTATCTATCTATCTATCTATCTATCTATCTATCTATCTATCTATCTATCTATCTATCTATCTATCTATCTATCTATCTATCTATCTATCTATCTATCTATCTATCTATCTATCTATCTATCTATCTATCTATCTATCTATCTATCTATCTATCTATCTATCTATCTATCTATCTATCTATCTATCTATCTATCTATCTATCTATCTATCTATCTATCTATCTATCTATCTATCTATCTATCTATCTATCTATCTATCTATCTATCTATCTATCTATCTATCTATCTATCTATCTATCTATCTATCTATCTATCTATCTATCTATCTATCTATCTATCTATCTATCTATCTATCTATCTATCTATCTATCTATCTATCTATCTATCTATCTATCTATCTATCTATCTATCTATCTATCTATCTATCTATCTATCTATCTATCTATCTATCTATCTATCTATCTATCTATCTATCTATCTATCTACTATCTATCTATCTATCTATCTATCTATCTATCTATCTATCTATCTATCTATCTATCTATCTATCTATCTATCTATCTATCTATCTATCTATCTATCTATCTATCTATCTATCTATCTATCTATCTATCTATCTATCTATCTATCTATCTATCTATCTATCTATCTATCTATCTATCTATCTATCTATCTATCTATCTATCTATCTATCTATCTATCTATCTATCTATCTATCTATCTATCTATCTATCTATCTATCTATCTATCTATCTATCTATCTATCTATCTATCTATCTATCTATCTATCTATCTATCTATCTATCTATCTATCTATCTATCTATCTATCTATCTATCTATCTATCTATCTATCTATCTATCTATCTATCTATCTATCTATCTATCTATCTATCTATCTATCTATCTATCTATCTATCTATCTATCTATCTATCTATCTATCTATCTATCTATCTATCTATCTATCTATCTATCTATCTATCTATCTATCTATCTATCTATCTATCTATCTATCTATCTATCTATCTATCTATCTATCTATCTATCTATCTATCTATCTATCTATCTATCTATCTATCTATCTATCTATCTATCTATCTATCTATCTATCTATCTATCTATCTATCTATCTATCTATCTATCTATCTATCTATCTATCTATCTATCTATCTATCTATCTATCTATCTATCTATCTATCTATCTATCTATCTATCTATCTATCTATCTATCTATCTATCTATCTATCTATCTATCTATCTATCTATCTATCTATCTATCTATCTATCTATCTATCTATCTATCTATCTATCTATCTATCTATCTATCTATCTATCTATCTATCTATCTATCTATCTATCTATCTATCTATCTATCTATCTATCTATCTATCTATCTATCTATCTATCTATCTATCTATCTATCTATCTATCTATCTATCTATCTATCTATCTATCTATCTATCTATCTATCTATCTATCTATCTATCTATCTATCTATCTATCTATCTATCTATCTATCTATCTATCTATCTATCTATCTATCTATCTATCTATCTATCTATCTATCTATCTATCTATCTATCTATCTATCTATCTATCTATCTATCTATCTATCTATCTATCTATCTATCTATCTATCTATCTATCTATCTATCTATCTATCTATCTATCTATCTATCTATCTATCTATCTATCTATCTATCTATCTATCTATCTATCTATCTATCTATCTATCTATCTATCTATCTATCTATCTATCTATCTATCTATCTATCTATCTATCTATCTATCTATCTATCTATCTATCTATCTATCTATCTATCTATCTATCTATCTATCTATCTATCTATCTATCTATCTATCTATCTATCTATCTATCTATCTATCTATCTATCTATCTATCTATCTATCTATCTATCTATCTATCTATCTATCTATCTATCTATCTATCTATCTATCTATCTATCTATCTATCTATCTATCTATCTATCTATCTATCTATCTATCTATCTATCTATCTATCTATCTATCTATCTATCTATCTATCTATCTATCTATCTATCTATCTATCTATCTATCTATCTATCTATCTATCTATCTATCTATCTATCTATCTATCTATCTATCTATCTATCTATCTATCTATCTATCTATCTATCTATCTATCTATCTATCTATCTATCTATCTATCTATCTATCTATCTATCTATCTATCTATCTATCTATCTATCTATCTATCTATCTATCTATCTATCTATCTATCTATCTATCTATCTATCTATCTATCTATCTATCTATCTATCTATCTATCTATCTATCTATCTATCTATCTATCTATCTATCTATCTATCTATCTATCTATCTATCTATCTATCTATCTATCTATCTATCTATCTATCTATCTATCTATCTATCTATCTATCTATCTATCTATCTATCTATCTATCTATCTATCTATCTATCTATCTATCTATCTATCTATCTATCTATCTATCTATCTATCTATCTATCTATCTATCTATCTATCTATCTATCTATCTATCTATCTATCTATCTATCTATCTATCTATCTATCTATCTATCTATCTATCTATCTATCTATCTATCTATCTATCTATCTATCTATCTATCTATCTATCTATCTATCTATCTATCTATCTATCTATCTATCTATCTATCTATCTATCTATCTATCTATCTATCTATCTATCTATCTATCTATCTATCTATCTATCTATCTATCTATCTATCTATCTATCTATCTATCTATCTATCTATCTATCTATCTATCTATCTATCTATCTATCTATCTATCTATCTATCTATCTATCTATCTATCTATCTATCTATCTATCTATCTATCTATCTATCTATCTATCTATCTATCTATCTATCTATCTATCTATCTATCTATCTATCTATCTATCTATCTATCTATCTATCTATCTATCTATCTATCTATCTATCTATCTATCTATCTATCTATCTATCTATCTATCTATCTATCTATCTATCTATCTATCTATCTATCTATCTATCTATCTATCTATCTATCTATCTATCTATCTATCTATCTATCTATCTATCTATCTATCTATCTATCTATCTATCTATCTATCTATCTATCTATCTATCTATCTATCTATCTATCTATCTATCTATCTATCTATCTATCTATCTATCTATCTATCTATCTATCTATCTATCTATCTATCTATCTATCTATCTATCTATCTATCTATCTATCTATCTATCTATCTATCTATCTATCTATCTATCTATCTATCTATCTATCTATCTATCTATCTATCTATCTATCTATCTATCTATCTATCTATCTATCTATCTATCTATCTATCTATCTATCTATCTATCTATCTATCTATCTATCTATCTATCTATCTATCTATCTATCTATCTATCTATCTATCTATCTATCTATCTATCTATCTATCTATCTATCTATCTATCTATCTATCTATCTATCTATCTATCTATCTATCTATCTATCTATCTATCTATCTATCTATCTATCTATCTATCTATCTATCTATCTATCTATCTATCTATCTATCTATCTATCTATCTATCTATCTATCTATCTATCTATCTATCTATCTATCTATCTATCTATCTATCTATCTATCTATCTATCTATCTATCTATCTATCTATCTATCTATCTATCTATCTATCTATCTATCTATCTATCTATCTATCTATCTATCTATCTATCTATCTATCTATCTATCTATCTATCTATCTATCTATCTATCTATCTATCTATCTATCTATCTATCTATCTATCTATCTATCTATCTATCTATCTATCTATCTATCTATCTATCTATCTATCTATCTATCTATCTATCTATCTATCTATCTATCTATCTATCTATCTATCTATCTATCTATCCTATCTATCTATCTATCTATCTATCTATCTATCCTATCTATCCTATCTATCCTATCTATCCTATCTATCCTATCTATTATCCTATCTATCTCTATCCTATCTATCCTATCTATCTATCCTATCTATCCTATCTATCCTATCTATCCTATCTATCCTATCTATCCTATCTATCCTATCTATCCTATCTATCCTATCTATCCTATCTATCCTATCTATCCTATCTATCCTATCTATCCTATCTATCCTATCTATCCTATCTATCCTATCTATCCTATCCTATCCTATCTATCCTATCTATCCTATCTATCCTATCTATCCTATCTATCCTATCTATCCTATCTATCCTATCTATCCTATCTATCCTATCTATCCTATCTATCCTATCTATCCTATCTATCCTATCTATCCTATCTATCCTATCTATCCTATCTATCCTATCTATCCTATCTATCCTATCTATCCTATCTATCCTATCTATCCTATCTATCCTATCTATCCTATCTATCCTATCTATCCTATCTATCCTATCTATCCTATCTATCCTATCTATCCTATCTATCCTATCTATCCTATCTATCCTATCTATCCTATCTATCCTATCTATCCTATCTATCCTATCTATCCTATCTATCCTATCTATCCTATCTATCCTATCTATCCTATCTATCCTATCTATCCTATCTATCTATCCTATCTATCCTATCTATCCTATCTATCCTATCTATCCTATCTATCCTATCTATCCTATCTATCCTATCTATCCTATCTATCCTATCTATCCTATCTATCCTATCTATCCTATCTATCCTATCTATCCTATCTATCCTATCTATCCTATCTATCCTATCTATCCTATCTATCCTATCTATCCTATCTATCCTATCTATCCTATCTATCCTATCTATCCTATCTATCCTATCTATCCTATCTATCCTATCTATCCTATCTATCCTATCTATCCTATCTATCCTATCTATCCTATCTATCCTATCTATCCTATCTATCCTATCTATCCTATCTATCCTATCTATCCTATCTATCCTATCTATCCTATCTATCCTATCTATCCTATCTATCCTATCTATCCTATCTATCCTATCTATCCTATCTATCCTATCTATCCTATCTATCCTATCTATCCTATCTATCCTATCTATCCTATCTATCCTATCTATCCTATCTATCCTATCTATCCTATCTATCCTATCTATCCTATCTATCCTATCTATCCTATCTATCCTATCTATCCTATCTATCCTATCTATCCTATCTATCCTATCTATCCTATCTATCCTATCTATCCTATCTATCCTATCTATCCTATCTATCCTATCTATCCTATCTATCCTATCTATCCTATCTATCCTATCTATCCTATCTATCCTATCTATCCTATCTATCCTATCTATCCTATCTATCCTATCTATCCTATCTATCCTATCTATCCTATCTATCCTATCTATCCTATCTATCCTATCTATCCTATCTATCCTATCTATCCTATCTATCCTATCTATCCTATCTATCCTATCTATCCTATCTATCCTATCTATCCTATCTATCCTATCTATCCTATCTATCCTATCTATCCTATCCTATCCTATCTATCCTATCTATCCTATCTATCCTATCTATCCTATCTATCCTATCTATCCTATCTATCCTATCTATCCTATCTATCCTATCTATCCTATCTATCCTATCTATCCTATCTATCCTATCTATCCTATCTATCCTATCTATCCTATCTATCCTATCTATCCTATCTATCCTATCTATCCTATCTATCCTATCTATCCTATCTATCCTATCTATCCTATCTATCCTATCTATCCTATCTATCCTATCTATCCTATCTATCCTATCTATGCTATCTATGCTATCTATGCTATCTATGCTATCTATGCTATCTATGCTATCTATGCTATCTATGCTATCTATGCTATCTATGCTATCTATGCTATCTATGCTATCTATGCTATCTATGCTATCTATGCTATCTATGCTATCTATGCTATCTATGCTATCTATGCTATCTATGCTATCTATGCTATCTATGCTATCTATGCTATCTATGCTATCTATGCTATCTATGCTATCTATGCTATCTATGCTATCTATGCTATCTATGCTATCTATGCTATCTATTCTATCTATTCTATCTATTCTATCTATTCTATCTATTCTATCTATTCTATCTATTCTATCTATTCTATCTATTCTATCTATTCTATCTATTCTATCTATTCTATCTATTCTATCTATTCTATCTATTCTATCTATTCTATCTATTCTATCTATTCTATCTATTCTATCTATTCTATCTATTCTATCTATTCTATCTATTCTATCTATTCTATCTATTCTATCTATCTATCTATCTATCTATCTATCTATCTATCTATCTATCTATCTATCTATCTATCTATCCTAGTCTAGTCTAGTCCTAGTCCAGTCCAGTCCAGTCCAGTCCAGTCCAGTCCAGTCCAGTCCAGTCCAGTCCAGTCCAGTCCAGTCCAGTCCAGTCCAGTCCAGTCCAGTCCAGTCCAGTCCAGTCCAGTCCAGTCCAGTCCAGTCCAGTCCAGTCCAGTCCAGTCCAGTCCAGTCCAGTCCAGTCCAGTCCAGTCCAGTCCAGTCCAGTCCAGTCCAGTCCAGTCCAGTCCAGTCCAGTCCAGTCCAGTCCAGTCCAGTCCAGTCCAGTCCAGTCCAGTCCAGTCCAGTCCAGTCCAGTCCAGTCCAGTCCAGTCCAGTCCAGTCCAGTCCAGTCCAGTCCAGTCCAGTCCAGTCCAGTCCAGTCCAGTCCAGTCCAGTCCAGTCCAGTCCAGTCCAGTCCAGTCCAGTCCAGTCCAGTCCAGTCCAGTCCAGTCCAGTCCAGTCCAGTCCAGTCAGTCCAGTCCAGTCCAGTCCATCCAATCCAATCCAATCCAATCCAATCCAATCCAATCCAATCCAATCCAATCCAATCCAATCCAATCCAATCCAATCCAATCCAATCCAATCCATCTATCTATCTATCTATCTATCTATCTATCTATCTATCTATCTATCTATCTATCTATCTATCTATCTATCTATCTATCTATCTATCTCTATCTGCGGAGGATGGGGAATAATCTTGGCTAAAGAAAACTTCCCATCCTTCATCCGGAAATTGAATCCCATCCTCTGGGTTTGAAAGCTAGCAAGTTAACCATCAAACTACAAAAGAATTCTTATTAATTTTGTCTTATTAAGGCCTTTATTTCTTGCTCCTCTGCCAGGCCGTAATTTGGAGTTATACTTGGCACGAATTCTCACTAGTGGCCCAAACACGCGTCGTCTAGCTTGTTCTGCTAATTCTGTATATTTTCTTCTTGGTATGCTATTAGAAGTAATACATTTTCAAATTCAGGAATTGGAGAAAATGGGTTACTTGGCATTTTTAAATGTCTCCAAAGAAATACGGCTGTTGGGCAAGCGCAACCTAAGTCTAAAGTTGTAGGTATAAATCGTCAAACCACAGACAACGTGGGGTATTCAGCTAGTTGAATAACTTAATGTCCGATATCATCTGTTTGCATGGTATTAAAAGAAGAAAGATAACCAATTGGAACGAGAAATGGTTGAAAAGTCAAAACGGTTCTTTAATAAAGGAAATATTCAGGATAGTTTAAAATGTAAATACACAGTGTGTAATTTTCAGCTTACTCATATGTTAGGTCATGGAAAATGTAATGTATGTTTTGAAAGATTCAGGATTGCAACAACAAATAATGTATTTTGCATATATATTGAAATAATTCAAGCTGTTGTCCCCATTTTGAAAGAAATTGTTGATTACCACAATTACACTTAATGCATTCAGTAATACTTTTCAGAAGCCTTTAAGGAACTCGTTTCTCCAGAAATGCTGCTCGTTAATGTTTATAAGTTAGTTTTATAAGTTTGTAATCGTAGTTGAAATTTCTGTATTTTCTAGTTCTTGTTCATTTTCATTTGCTTTAATGTTAGTATTTGTGAATTATTTTTAACCTAACATACCATATGGTACAATAGGGCTATTTTTGGAGTCTAATAAATAAAATAAATAAATGTGCAAGAGTTAATGAATTTCCTTTTATGCTGAGGTAGGGAAACTACAATCATAGTATAAATATGTATATTCATACAATGTACTTACATCTCTTAGACCTGATGAAAACGCTAATTTCTGCACTCTTGCCTTCTCTTACTGTCTTTCACTCCCTCCACATAGAGTACTCTATATATAAGCAGTTGATATCGGTTTCTTATCAAGGTGACAAATAGGACCAGGTAATTTTTGAGGAAAAGATACGATATTCCCTCGTTCAAGGCGCAGGAAATGCTATATGATTCCTTGCCAATATTATCCATTAAGATATGAGTTTCATTTATTTTACTCTCTCGGTTCGACTCTGTTTATTATGGGCGTGAAACTAAGAATGACGGTTAAACATGACATCACTAAAATAAAATAAAAGCTTTATAATAACCCTGGCACGTAATTACTTAAACCAGGGCTAATATGCCAGATCTTTAAAATTTTATTCTAAACATTCATACATACAACATACTTTACAGAAAAATTATAAAATAAAATTACAAAATAATATATAACAAATTATAAAAGGGAAATAAATAAATTAGATTATATATAATAAAAAAAAACAAGAAAATAAAAACAAAAACACAAATTATAACATTTCACACATAACACATTTCACACTCTCAAAAATATAAGTACTATAAAATAATAACAAATCATTTCAAACAATCAAAATACAATAAAATTTCTAAATAAATTTATATAAAAAAGAAGAAAAAAGAAACATTTAACAATTTATAATATAAAGAAAAAAAATAAAATTAAAACAAATTTAATAAACTTAAAACAAATTTGAATTTATTTTTTTGACATTACTATAAAAAAGACAAAGTTTTATTTCTCATAAAAATACATAATTTTACAATAAAATATGTAAATACTGGGAAAATGTAGGACCCTGCCGTCTGTTCGGTGTGGTAACGTGTGGATCCATTCGCCTCATCCATCCTCCCGGAGGGTGTCCCGTTAGGAGCATAGGTACACAAGATTGCCTTTCGGTCGATATGCTAACTCCTCCGCAACTTGTCTTTGAGTCAACTATATTGTGCATTTTTAGCAAGGAACACAATTTCCATTACTGTACTTCGTTGCCATTTTTATTGCACGTGACAAACAACAGAAGAATTCGGTTTTTTTGGAGCAGAAACTGTGCAAACTTCTGCGTATTCCATAACCTTTAATCTAAGGGCCCGGCAATGCCTATCATGTTGAATGATTGGCGTATCATTAACCTCACCAAAATTCTGAAAGCGAAATGTAATCACGTTTGCAGTTACAGCAGTGTATTAAAGGTATATTAAGCTTACATGCAAAAAAGTTTTTTTTTTTTTTCCCCGGCTCTGTGGAAAGTCTATTTAAGACGACAAGTAACGCGGCATTTATCCGGCAACAAACGTGTCATTGCAGCAGGTGTTTTGGGTGAAACAGGATCGTCTAGCTAACATTAGGACCTTAGAAGCGTTGTGAATTTTATTAAAATTTATGCACATTTTTGTTTTGGCATATATTGTTCTATTTAAGGTCCGGTGTCATAAAGGAGTTTTAACTTCCGGTTAGGTTTGAAGTATAGTATTAAGCCCCTACTTCGTACTATAAACTTTCATCCTGACGCAAACGTTCCTCTCCGTCGAAGACGTCGCCTTTAAGACCTATCAGATCTCGTATTTGGTGTCCGGACTAGCTCTAGCAACAGGTCCTAATCTGCAGGGTGTGCGTGAGTTATGGTAGGAATGGAACCAAACGAAGAATCAACCAACATATCACTTTATTTGCAAATTTCCAGATTTGTAGAGAACTGCCGACGATATTTAAATAGAATGTAACTTTGTAACTTCAACTACAACGTTATAACACTTTAACTTTGTCACCCTTTAGCAACCGCCGAATTATGTATACGCGCTAGCTTACGTACAACTCCCAAGTTGCACGTGCGTTATCTCGACTCGATTCCAGACGAGCGTGTCTTGCGTTGCATTTGTTTTTGCGCGAGCAACAGAAGGAAGCGATTTCCATTGGCTAACTTTAGACCACGTCATGGTAAGATAGGAATCAGCCCGCTGAATCACTATGGCTTAGTACAAACAACAATTGCAACCTTATCACTCATTTAAATCTGCCTAGGCTTCCACTCTTGAGACTTTAACATATTCAGCTTTATTACGTTTCCCCCTTAACTATTGACTAGAATCTCCTTTTGTTTCTTTCTATTATTAAATATATATATTGACATTATAATTTCGGTTTCAAATGCCCCCATAAACATTATTTTATTATTACATAATAAGTTAATGTTTATGCTCTGCCCGAATGATTAATTTTAGTGAATACCTATTCTCGTGGTCGGCAATTCTCCATCCACATACATTTTTTACAAACATTTTAAAACATGCATTCCAAAACAAGATTAAATTTTACTTAAAACCCTATTATTTACATTTTTTTTTTTTTTTTCATCTTCGGAAGTTACATAATTTTACAAAAGTTCCTTGGTTTGGTATTTATTAGTTTCTTGATACTCTTTCTCTTCTTGGTTTGCACAACACTTTCACTTTGTCACTATTATGCTAACTTAACTATATTTACAATATTTATACATTTTCTCCATCTTGGCAACACACAATTATATCAATGATCTAACCATTATCTCAAAGGTTTACTCTTAGATTTTCCCTGTTTTGAGAATTCCCTACCATCTGTTTTGTGATATTTATTGCATCGGCACGTTCATCAAACTGAGGAGAATTTCGACCTGATCTAGGTCTATCATCGTACTTAGGGGAACTGGGTCGATAATGGTGTTGACTATTTTCCCAATTTCTATTTCCCGAATAGTGTCCTTGGAATCTTTGCCTCTTGTTATCTCGGTAACATCTGTTGGCGCGGAAGTAATTAACTCGCACATTACGTCCTCTTTGATCATGTTGCCTACCCCTAAAATTGTTTTAATATTGAGTTCTATTCTGGTTTTCCCATAAATTATCATTTCTGGGTATGGGACCACGATATCTCTCTCGAATCTCGTAATTCTGATTCGAGTTTGGGGTTGCCCCCTGCCCGAAAAAATTTTGGAAACCTCTTTCACTTCGATTTTGATTTTTGCTTTGTTCGATCTCCTGTTTGGCTTTGTTTCCCTCTAAAGCTATTAATAGATCTATCATGGCTGCAATGGTTGTGGGTTTTGCTATTATTAAATAATGTTGGATAGTTTCAGGAAAGTGCGTAGTGATTAGATTAATTAGTTCTGTTTCTCTCATGGGGGGGTCCAACATCTTAGACTTGCGAGCAACATTCATAAAATAATTAACCATTGACTGGTTTTTTCTTGGGATCGTAGTTGCCATTACTTAATTCCAGTCGAATATTGGCTTGCCTACCGGCACCCCAGTATCGATTTAAAAACAAATCTACAAAGGTCCCGTAGTTATTATCTGTCCCTACCGAAAGTTCGAGCCAATTAGCTGCATTATCCTTGAAACATTTCCTAATTATAGTCATTTTATACTCCTCGGGTATGTTTTTTATGCAAAAGTACTCATGAATATCGTCTAGAAAAGCTTTTGGATCATCAGATTCCTCATGTTCAAATATTGGTGGTGTAATTTCCTGTATTAGATGGTTAGGCCATTGAATCTGTGGACCGCCACTTTTGTTAGTACAGGGTACATTATTTGAAGTACTAGTACTCACATTGGTTATCAAAATGTCAGCGTTTGCACTTTGCAACGCCTCGTTTCGATGATTTGTACTTATACTATGATTATTACCTACACTAGGAGTTGCGCTTACACTAGGATTTATGTTTACACTAGGACAAGCAGAATTAGCAAGACTATCCCTTAATTTTAAATTTTCCAGTGCTTGCTTTACACCCTGGATTTCCGTAACCACTTCCTTTACATGCTCATTTAAATCTTCCACATTTACAGTTAACCTCCTACTTTCCCTTTCTGCATTCTGTAACCTAACCTTACTGTCTTCCAATTCTTTGCAGGTTGTTTCTCTCTCATTATTCAATATCTGCCCTACTTCTTCCCTAAGCTTACTACTCTATCTCTCAGATTTCTCAACAAATCGAACAAATTCTTGATTGATTTCTTTCTTTACATTTTCTATTTCACCCGCAACCTGAGTTCTGTTCTCCCTAACTTCAATTCTTAAATTATCCACTTCACTTCTAATTTCCCCCTGAAAATTTTCTATCACATGTTGTTGGTTTTCTATTCTCTGTGCTAATTCTGTCAAGCCTTGATTATTACTCTCTAATTTCTCTGTCAACACTTTGCTACTACTCTCTATCTCTTTCTCTATCTTTTCAGTTAAACTTTGGGTGGTCATTTCTAGCTGTTCAGTCAAACATTTATTATTATTTTCCAATTTCTCCAATTTCTCATTTAAACTTTTATTGTTAGTTTCCATTTCCTTCCTAACCTCAGTTAAACTTTTATTGTTAGTTTCCATACTTATTTTCATTTCATTCAACATTGTCATTATCGGCCCTAGCATGTTACTTTCTGTATTTACAACCGGTGTTTGACATTCCCTGCCAGAATGACCTTCATTTAGCTGTTCTCTTTGATCTGATACATTTACATTTCCCCCTACATTAGCTACTACATCTGCAGTTTCCCCATTTACAACTTCTATCTCCTAAATTTTACTATCTACTACAGACTGTTCCAACATTTTGCCGTTTCTAAGAAACATCTACTTAAATATCACCGATAAACTAGTTTAACACTCAGTACCTTATTATTGTTGCTGCACTCCGATGTCGCCACTGTCCCTGATGTTACTGGTCCATTATTTCCGCAGTCTCTGTTGATTCTCTTCTTCTCGAATCTTGTTGGCTCAATCCTTATCGTGTCAGCTTCTGCTGGTCCTCTTCTCGAATATCGTTGGCCCAATCCTCGTCGTCTTATCGTGCCACACGTTGGTTCGGCATTTGACGCAAATGCTCCTCTCCGTCGATGACGTCGCCTTTAAGGCCTATCAGATCTCGTGTTTGGTGTCCGGACTAGCTCTAGCAAGAGGTCCTAATCTGCAGGGTGTGCGTGAGTTGTGGTAGGAATGGAACCAAACGAAGAATCAACCAACATATCACTTTATTTGTAAATTTCCAGATTTGTAGAGAACTGCCGACGATATTTAAATAGAATGTAACTTTGTAACTTCAACTTCAACGTTATAACACTTTAACTTTGTCACCCTTTAGCAACCGCCGAATTATGTATACGTGCTAGCTTACGTAGAACTCCCAAGTTGCACGTGCGTTATCTCGACTCGATTCAAGACGAGTGTGTATTGCGTTGCATTTGTTTTTGCGCGAGCAACACGAAGGAAGCGATTTCCATTGGCTAACTTTAGACCACGTCATGGTAAGATAGGATTCAGCCCGCTGAATCACTATGGCTTAGTACAAACAACAATTGTAACCTTATCACTCATTTAAATCTGCCTAGGCTTCCACTCTTGAGACTTTGACATATTCAG
Organism: Tenodera sinensis; assembly: GCA_030765045.1. NCBI lineage: Eukaryota > Metazoa > Arthropoda > Insecta > Mantodea > Mantidae > Tenodera > Tenodera sinensis. The sequence goes on along the minus strand of CM060963.1, from coordinate 175,824,976 downwards.
CTTTATTACGTTTTCCCCTTAACTATTGACTAGAATCTCCTTTTGTTTCTTTCTATTATCAAATATATATATATATATATATATATATATATATATATATATATATATATATTGACATTATAATTTAGGTTTCAATCTTCAGTTGAACATGAATTTAGATTGTGATGAAACTGATCTTCCTTGTAACTACAGTTTGGTGCTATGTTGTAAGACGGCGGTCCTACCTGCAGGTATGGATATCGAGCAGTTGCTAAGTGATTAGTAGAGCGCGGAGTCGCGTGCGATCACATGCGATACAGGTTAGTTGGACACGGAGAGTGATGACGTAACTCAGGGGAAGACAGGTATCGTTGCTGTGACGTCAGCTCTCTCAGCTCACATGCCCGCAACGACGGCCAGTTACACGTGTGACGTCACAGCGTGGAAGAGGAAAGGCGTGCGCGACATCGCAATTTTAATGCTGACTGTTTCAATTACGGAATAGTCACTGATTATAAATAATTACATTTCGCTTTATGCCATATATATTCCGTTTTCCGACATTTTCCGACATTTGCCGTTTCGCTTTTCTTTAATTAGTTTGTCAATGTTAGGGCGTAATGTACGGCACATTTGTAACCGAAGACTGCATGTTAGATTGTGATCTGACAATATGCTTCGGGATTTTGACTTAGAAAGGTTCATAGCAGAAAAGAATAATTGTTCGCACACATACGTAGAACCCAACATAAGTACATATTATCCGTGCAACAAGGGCATACAACCCTCAGACATCTGGTTTGAGGAACATTCTTATAAAAACCAGCCAAGTCTTCCTCGCGGTTATACTTGTCCTTCAGCAAATCGTCGCACTGTGAATTTATCAATTCAATTTGCTACCTGCTAGAAACATTGTTAACATCCAATGAATACGGGGTCGCAAAGACCTGAAACGTAGTTGACAATGTTTCTACATCTTGAAGCCTGGTCTCAAACTGGTGTGAAACACATGGAACTGAACACAAACACAAAACCACTACACAACGTCAACAAAAAACACAAAATAAAAACAAAATTCGCACTAACGCCGTTAAGATCCTCAACAACAAATAAAAACCCGCAGACTGGGCTGAAGAGGGTTCTCTCTAAACAGCCCGGGCATGTTGTAAACATGCCCAAATAACATTTTTCATATTCATTCAGTTTCGTGCAAGTAGCGCCGCTGATCTATGCAGCACAGCAATACACCGCTCTCGCCTGACGTCACACGAACGTACAAGCTGGCTCTTCGTTTAAATACGTCACACGGCCCGAAGTTGTCTTCCCTGACGTAACTGGTACCGCGCACCCGTCGTATATGCACGCGCATCAGCAGATGCCTGCAGTTGTGTGTATGCGCAAGCAGCAACAGTAGAACCTATGTGCAATAAACTTGTATCTTTTGGTACAACCATCTACATCACATAATTTACTACCTGATGTTTTCTGCACGGTTGTAGTTGCGCCACGAAGTGAACAATGCCTGTGAGTATGACTATTCGCTTGTTTGCAGATGTTTACACTTCAATATCTGACTTGGTGGCCCAGATAATTTGCGCTAATTAAGCTTGCAGAAAGCATTCGAAATCATTTACACATTAAAATAAATAATGAATGTCCTCAACTGTAGCTCCCCTTTTATTATTGTTTATAACTCTCGCATACCTTAAACAATGCAGGTTTTGTATATACACTCATGTAAGCTACAATTAGATATAAGATCACTATAATAATAACTTAAATTAGAGGTGAGCAAATAATGACGAAATAAAAAGGTGGCCTTATTTATTCGTGACAAAAGTGTTCCAAATATGGTCCCTGTCGTGAAATACATATAAAAGGTGAGAGTAAGCCTTGTAAATAGCTAAACACACATCATTTTGCAAAAAAATGAATTAACTTTGGAAATATTTTAATATTAAAAGTTGGTTTTCAAACAAATCGTGCAAATAAATGTAGTTTTACGTGGAATAGCACCACAATTGGTATGGACCGACAAGGGGTCATATTAGAAGAAGGGCTTGTTTTCAATATGACGCTTGTTTGTCGAGGTTATGTTTACTATGTAAGCTAGTAAAGTGTTCTGCGATAAAGTACAGAATCCTGGGCTTCTGTGATGCAAATAGCTAGTTTATAATAGTTATATTTCTAGGTAAAATGTATTTTATAATAAAAAGTGTTGAAAACTGACCCTCACATTCACACTAAAGCACAAGATTTAGGACTGCTACAAATAAAGCTTCTTCTTCCCCGCACTTTCTGCACTATCCTTGTCTAACACGGGCTGTGGCTTTCTTTCCTTGAATTGGTGTACCTAATATCTGCGGAGGTATGAGGGTAAGTAGACATCAGTGGTGTTGTAACTCTTGCAAGCGAAGTATCGGTTGTCAATGTGACAATGAAGAAAGATCACCCGCCACTGGCCTGTCTACACTATCTGGTTCGCCATAAAAGAGGGGCGGCTTAGAAACAGATGGAGAGTACCTATTTCTTTTCTCTTTCTAAAAGGTAGGTGCCAAGTTAAACCTCGTCCACTATAGCGCCCTCTGTTGTAGTAGTAGTACTTTGTGGGTGCGCCACTTGTTGGAGGGTTTACATACGGTGGCCATATATAGGAAGGGGGATCATATATGGGTCCTTTACCTTATTGGAAATGCAAGGATAACCATTAAACCCACAAATAAAGGTACATATTTAAACTTCCTTCCTTATTTCTTTCTTTATAAATGTGTAGATATACTGATAATGGATATTTGAGTTCGTAAGAAGCATTGCTGATACCTCATTTGTTATTTATTAGTTTCGTGCAAGTAACCTAGATGTCCATTATCACGATGTCAATTTACGCCTCCTAACCTGTTCCAACTTGGGGGGGAAAATAAACACGTATGGCATGAGTGTGCCACGCGTACTTGGAGCGAATAACCAACCTGAAAACGTACTATGTACTATGATTAATTAAAATTACTCGTTTGCAAATAAAATAAATATTGATGTAATATTGTTCATTACACTGTCCTGAGCGACCATACAAATATCTGAACTTATACCCACAATACCCCGTATATATTGACATTGGGTCGCTCAACAATATACGGACAAGAGGAGACCAAGTGACCTTGGATGCGGCGAGCGGCTGTGTGTGTGCGTGGCCGTGGTGATGGCTGCAAACATAAAGGAGGTCAGAGGCTACAGGACAACTAGCGACTGTGTGTATGCGATCGAACATCGTGATAACCTCGTAGTGCCTAGAAGATTCTCGCTTTGTACTGAATCATTGTACACGTGAACATGGAAAGCACTCCAAGGAGGTTACGTCACACCGGCTCCAGTTTAAATAGGACAGACAGTAAGCAGTCAGTCAATTTTTAGAGTGAGTGTCAGAAGCAGTTTTAGGTAGTTTAAGTCATCGTGTACACTTAGTTTTAGTTACGAAAGTGCGTCGGCCAGCCTGTCAGTGATTGTATGTGTCGTCGGGTGATTGTATCATAATAGTAAAGATACAAGAGACAGTGAAACTGGAGAAAGACATGGAAGACTGAGAAAGATTATCGGAAGAACAATTGTGAATTGTAATAGTAGAGAAGTTTATAAACTGTGTTAGCAACGAGAAGGAAATTGTGAATTTGTAGTAAGATTTAGAGGAAATAAAGTGTTAGAAAAGTAAACGGACTTCGCATTTTTGCGCGTTTTCTTACAATATATATTTATAAAGACAACAACACTAAAGACAACAACACCTGCATAAGCAGTCCAAATGCAGTAACTGAAATGTTAGCACATAATTACGAATGAGCATTTAGATTTTTGGCTTTTTACTCAAATAATTACACCCTATAAAACAAGGTTATATTCCTTGGAACATAACGTCAATCTTCCCGTAGTCAACTCTGATCCGAATCATCAGCAGTAAAAGTCACTTTTAGGTAAGGTTATAAACATTACAGGTTAAGAAGAAAGCATTCCATTTATTACGTCATTGTTTACAGGCAAATTTTATGACATGCGAGCAAACTATAGACACTCGTAATCTTGTCTAAAGTTCTTGGATTATTCAATTGTACAAAGAATATGTGAAAATGAGGCTTGATAGAACAGCAGAAACTGTCTGGAAGGTGTTTATTAAAGTAGGTACATGTTTAGTATGCTTGAACATGTGCAAAGGACTAGGGTGTGCATAGTTTTCCACCACAAGCACTTGGGCAGCACCTTCTGCGGCCACCACAATCTCGGTCACTCCTACAGAATGTACCACCACATACACCAGCTTGTCCTCTTCTTACTGAAGGACACCTTGCAGTCATCGCCTCTGTTATCATCAGTACTGTGATCATCAGCACTATCAGCATATATGCACGGAGCGCAGCCATCTGGAAGAAACATATAAGAAGAATCTGATGTTATATTCATATGACTTCTTTATCCTCTAAAGTTTATATTACAAATTAAATTCACAAGGTACTCGTAATTCTTATGGGACCCTGTGTCTCAATTTTGAATTTTCTATATTTTTATAGGTATGAAGTCAATATTTTGCATACTTAAGGAAGTTTACGTTATAAACTATCACACAAAGTTGCAGCAGAATCTGTTTTATGGTTTCGAGGAATTAATTAATCAGTTTATTCAGAATGTGAGAATGCCTTAATATTCCATGCGAATCAAGAACTAAATATCATAAGACTTTTGTTATTTTATGAATACTAAATTTCCAACAAACACCATCAACCTCTGGCAGGAAGAAAAAATGATTACTTTTAAAGTAATTAATTTCTTTGCTTTGATGGACAAAGTCTGCGCTAGATTTTTAAACATGGTGGAATCCAAAAAAATTCACTGCCAATAGATTACTGAAGGTTTGGGGAACTTTTATATACATAAACCGAAAAATGTTCAATTTGATGTTTTTTCTGTAATTTTTCAGTCCCAGGGTCCCATAAGTCACGAACAAGGTGGGGGCTACGGACTAACTGTGCGGCTGGCTCATATTCGGGAGATACCGAATTCGCACTCTGACTTGAGGTTTTCCGTGGTTTCCCTTATCATTAGGTGAATGCTAGGAAGCTTAACTTCATACCACCATGTCCCGTGTCCTTTCATTCCATTTCCGAATCTTTTCGGTGTGCTTTTGGGCTCGTGGTGTATGGCGGTGAGGAACGGATAGCGCTTGCGACTTGTAGCTTCTTTTCTCGGCGCTAGGTAGCGTTGTGCTTCACCGGACCCACAGGACGGTGGCTGCAGGGCAGGGTCTTGCGCTGGGATGAAAAGATGTCGGCACTCCGGCGTATCTCTTAGACCCGTCTAAATGTGACCCTGTGGCATCCTGCTGTTTCCCTACCCATACCTTCCTCTTGGAGGATGTTAGGAGCAGTAGATCTGTGTGGAGGACGCAGTGCGCCAAGTGTCTCAATGTGCAATTTAATAGCTAACCTGCATCTTACTATAACCCTGCATATATTTCAAATTGTCTGTTTATTTACGGGTACAAGTTTACTTTGTATGCAAGTGTATGTCCACGGACTGAGTGCGCACAAGAGGCAGGTTATGTTTTCGCTGCTCGGCGTTTTGTGGGCAACGTCCATGTGCATTAAACTCGAAGAGACAGGTACTAGTACCCTTTGCCCTGCTCATTAGGCTAAACGCATGAAACAGTGCTCCCGTGTTTATAGCACATCGGGAAGTCCATATCTGAATCTCCTGGACTCCCACCTATGGGACATCATCGAGAGTAACGCTTGCTTGACACAACATAGAAATCT